>LYUA01001055.1:75392-97102 GCA_002093875.1 Calopteryx splendens | reverse complement strand
GCAGAAGGGGTCAAGCATGAAAATCCCGCGCCATTGCGTCACTCGGGGAGGACGCACTCCCGCTCCGCGTCACGTGGATTAGCGGGGGACCCGCCGCGGTGACGGAGAGCGATGGCGGAAGAGAAAACAGTCCGAGGAATTAATGATTGACGTTCCATGGCCGCCCGCATCGGCGGAACTAAGAATACGCGAATAGGCTGGCGAACATCCACCCGGGGAAGCGGGGACCGCCCCGCCTTGAATGGGGTCGATTCAACTGAAGATGCTGCCGCCGAAGATCGCTTTGATTCATTGACAGTGGCATCGAGAGAGCTCAGAAGCTAATACACGCTCCCTTTCCTTCTTTCCCCATCAAACCTAATCTAATATCAAGGTTGGCAACCGTTTTTATAGTATACCTTTTCCCCCGAAAATGTTATAAGTCTCGGAAGACTAAACTTGGGTAATTACTAGGAATAGAATTCAGAATTTAAATGAAAATTAAGATTAGAGCAGATAATTTCACCACTAAAACGACGCTTTTTTACTTTATTCCGAAGTTTCGAGTAAGATTTTACGACGCGCTGGAAAATCGTCTGCTGAGCACGTCCCATGAGAGAGCATCTTCAGTGGAGTAGCGTCCATTCTCTCTTTTACGAAGAGTTCGAAACAGAATTCCTGTGGTGCGCTAGCGATTGAAGAGGCGCACGTGGATCAACAAACTCCGTATCACTTTGAGGGGGAGATGAGTAAGAGGCTCCGTCGGCTGATACAAGTACCACAAGGGTATTGTCGTTCAAGCACTTCGATGACAGCTTCCGTTTTTTTCCAAGAAAAACGAAGCACAAAGAACGTCTGGGCCGCCGTCTGACTAATAGGGCACATAAGATAGCGTCGCATGCACAGTCGGCGGGGGAGAGGGAAGGAGGGGAAGCGTGGAAGACAAGGGTGGACGCTGCCCGCCAAGAACGCCCGCCAAAATCGTTCTAGCGCAGAAACATACGCAGACAGACGCAGGTTAAGGAAGTGCATCAATTTACTAAATATCTGTAAAGGTCGTGTCGTTCACTTTACACGAAGATAAAACAATGAAAACGTGCTTTCTCTCCTTAATCCCTTTGATTTTCTTCCAAAGGCTTCACTGCCACGTCGATTTTAACCTAAAATTCGGGTGCGGGAGAAACAAATATGATGGAGAAAAAATAGAGAGCGAATTAATGTTTCCTTATGGATGATTTCATCCGAGCTCTAATATTTGTCTCCTTAGATGTTCCAATGGGAAGTATAATACATTCCTCCGATGAGTATTCCAATATCTTACTCCTATTTAAGCAATAGACCAAACCCTGGAAGCATTTTCCGACCACGCATCCATAGCTGGTAAGTATTATCAGGAAGTTGATTAGATTTCAAGAAGGTACCTATTTTTGCCGATCAAAAGCCATTTTGGTTTCATTGGTATAATTGTTCCAATGTTCTAACTTCATGTTGAAATATTAAAACTTGCTAATAAATCATAAAATGTGACATTAACAGGAGAGTTACGCCAGGAATACAAAAAACACATATCTAATAGGTATAGAGCGACAGTTTCACTAAGAGTCATTTTAGTCGTTATCCATAACAAAAACGGCAGACACACGAGACACATTGACTGAATTTTATTCTCTCCAACTGTTTAGATTGTTAATGTTCACCATAAGCATCTCCGGAGAAACGTAATTACATTAAGTTAGGTTCGCTTGCATCAAGAATAATAGTCGATCTTCAAGGTGGAATAAAGGTGTTCAAATTCACGACTTGTGAGACATAATAAAAGATACTTTATACTCTATTAACCGGATTTAACAATCAGACTTTCGAGATTACCACATACCTTAATTAACTTAATACGTTTAAAGTACGTACCGGATTTACGTTAATGTTTATTTGGAATTTAGTTTCCCAGTCTCGTGGGTAGAGCGGGCCTAAAGACATCAGCCGGAGTCATATCCCGGGAGATGTATTTGGATGGCCTCAGCTAAAATCCAAGCTGTGCCCTTTTCTGGATATTAGAACTTCGTGGGAAATCGGAGCCGAGAACAGGAAGAGGAAATCTCCTCCCTACCCTGCATGAGTGTATAGCATCAGCCGAAAAGAAATAATAGTTCGGGGTTACCCCTTCAATCACATATGAAAACCAACCCTCGGATTGATTTCTGTGGGTGAATATTACGGTGCATTGGGATTCATTGCCTTGACATTCGTGTGAAGGAATTTGACGCCTCCCACCAGTTGGCAGTCTTCGAGGGGAAGATGGAGGTTGGGGCAGGGAGATGGATTTAAGGGGAGCGAAGTGAGTGATCTGCTTACTGTTGCATCTGCGACTTTGTTATCAGTGGAGCGTCCACTGCCACGGGCGAGCCCCACCCCTTCGTGCATCGAGTGCCCGGAGGGGTTCAAGTGACGGCAGGAAGTGTGCGTTGAGTGCACCACCAAAGGGGGTGAGTGGTTCGGGGGAATGCGTGGGTGGTGGCCGAGACGAGGCCGATAGAGCGGCGTCGCCTCTTCACGGCGAAGGAGGAAGTGAACCCTCCACTTAGGTGCCTGGAAGTTTCTTTTCCGAAACATATTTTTAACACCCACGCACAAATTAAAAAAAGACAAATATTCGCTGGGAAAACGATTCTGATTCATCGTGAAACAGTGCTTGACTTGGAAAAAACGCATCAATCACGATATTTTGATTTTCTTTCGATGTCAACATTCAAAAGTCGGCGTTCGTCAGATTAATCAGTATTTATCTTTTTTTCCCCTAACACTGAATTCTTGTAAATCCTCTCTCCGTGTAGCTATCTTCAACAATCAGTTTAACTGGATAAATTATTAATTGAAGCCCAAAAATTTTCAATACCATTTTTAGACAGGTATCTTAGGAAAGTTTATCACCTCCTCGCCAATACCTGTGATTTCGCACTCAAATAATAATAATGTATAACATTCCATTCCCTACATCCCGGATCAAACCCTACAGGTTCGCTTCAGCCAGGTTTTCGACAATCACCACGAATTCCGCACAGTCGGAGCTCGCTTTGTGAGCATTAGTGAGGGAGGCGGGAACATTCCGCAGAAGCAAAAGGTTCTCAAATAATAAAATGTATTTCAATTGCTCCGATTACTTGAAGATCTGGTCGAATAAGCCAAATAATGATATGAGAAATACTCAAACCGAGAAACAGTCGAAATCAAGAATAACCAACCGACAGCACGCGCCAATTGCTGTGGCTCTAGCCCTTACATAAGACTACTGAACCTTCCACTCCTCTCCCATACCTACCATATCCCTTCGCTCATGTTCGGTAGTGATGGACTCCTTATTTCTTGGTAGTACAAGGAGAGACGGCACACCATAAATAATCACTAACGCTATTACTCCACTATCCCCTCATATTTAACTATGAATGTACGGAGTAATAATAATTCTCTGTCATAAACGAATTATCCTTTCTACCAGCGGTTATTAAATTAACGAGTTGGGTTATCCTGCGATTTTTTTTAATTTTTTGGATGATAAATAGACATCAAAGGTGGTTTTGAGGCAGAAATCGAAAGGCATGCACTTCTTTGAAACAACATTCCTTAACTCACCTCCGTCTAATACCTCCCTTTAAGAACTTGGGACCGAAAAGTAACGTCGCTATTGCAGTCCGATTCAAACTACGGAACACTATCACTCTGTGACTCATTGGCGACGACCTCCAGCTTTCAAAAAAATGGTAGACTGTTGATGTCGTCCTCGACGCAGCAACCGAAAAAATTTATCTTCCTCCGACCATCTTATTTTTATCTTCCGCCGTTAGGCGTTTGTTTATTTAGGAATTAGATTGCGATGTAGGAGACTTCCAATATTTCATGCTTAGACGATTTTTCTTTTCATGACAGCACGGGAGAACTTAGTGGCCTTAACATGGCGTTCGTAGGTCAATTTTGCCAAAGAATTCATATTCAAAGAAGGGATTACGCTTGAAGCGGATCGATGGACCTAATACTTGGGAGAGGGGTTTATGGCTATTGACATGTGAATAGAGAAGATAATTCTTAGGTTCAACCATATTATTTACAAAACATTGGCAGGCTTAAATATGCAGGCAATGCCATTGAAATTTTGAATAATTTGAAATGAGTATGGTTATAGCCTAAGAATGGACCACATATCAAGTAACTGCCCTAGCAGTTACTTGATATGTGGTTGATAGTTGTCTCATCTAACTATGCTATAACCAAAGGCTTACCTAATAACAACGTTATAAAATTACGCTGAATATGAATAAAATGTTCCATGATCTTACCATTTTTCAGGATTTATGATTTTCCAATCTAATATCTTGATCATATCTGAGACATTGATGCCAACTATTTCAAATCAAATATTGATATATCAAACGCTTCACAGAAACTAATGCTTTTTTTATCCATGCGAAATGAATAGTCCGAAGGACTTTACTTTTATCAATCAAAGATCAACAATTCCGATTTCTGCTTACAATTTGTTAACATCACAAAGAAGACTTGGCTTAAGATCAACTATGTCGATATGATCAATAAGAATACTGCCAATTCACCGGCAATTTATCAGCATTAAAAATTTCCTTGGATAGGTTAGTAGCGGTTTTTCTGCCAACAGTCGCTTTCTTACACACAATATGGAGCCAAGGATTCTTTGCCCGCTTTCAATAAACTTGGAAAATACGGCTTTGGCACTCGTTTATCCACGCGCAAGTCAAGTTCGACCTTTACAATGTTTTGGAGCATTAGCTTTAGCGAGAAATGCCATGCCCCTCACTTAAAATTCCAAGAGCCTCTCAACTGCTTCAAGCATCAAGCAAAAACCATAAAATTCAACAGTTTACGACGCCTGAGGCCATTCGGATTTCATGCCACAACAGAATAGCATTACCTCACTTCGCACCCTGAATAAGACAGATGCTAATAAAATGTTCTATTAAGAACAATGGTCTTTCGACACGGCACAATTAAGTGTGGTGTCTGAATGGGCGTGGTTTGGTAAAATGATTGAATAGTATGGGTTAATGTACTTCTGTGAGATTCTGAATCCCACCTTTAAAATTCAATGAGAAATACTGGACACGCACCGTGTCGATTATCAAAGAAGTTAAATACTAATGAAAGCCCTTCTGGATCCCCACCGCCGTACATGAGGTTTGTTGATTGATGGGCTGTCATGCTAATTGCACGGTCCGTAAAGCTATTACTTAAAAAGTATCTATCATATCAATGACATTAATTCTTACGATTATATTAATTCTTTCTTGGCTCCTGCGAAGACCCTTCGATCTGACCCTCACATATCCTTCCTTTCTCTTCAGGCATAAAAATTATCCTACCACATTCACCTTGGACTGAAATCTCTGAATATTTAACAAGGCTTTATATTATTTCACTCATTAGCGTTTGACACATCGAAATCATAAGATCAACTTAGATCTTTGCGATGGACCTTCAAAACTGAGAATTAACATAATTCCAAGATGAAAATTGGACACAATGCGAAACGTACCGAACCTCCGAAACAATACACTCTTACGAATTCAGCTATCTTGATTCCATCGTATTTTCGGAGAACGGATTCACATCGAACTAATCAATGACATAAATTAAAGAATCGAATTTCGTTCGATTAATGCGACAATTTTTTTGGCCGCGGATTTTGTCCAGAAAGCCACAAGCATGGAGGAAGCGGACGATGTGGGAGTTGCAGGAGAAAGAGAGAGGTTTAAATAAGGTATGAGAGGAAGGACACTGAAGACAGGTGGACGAGAAGGGAAGGTATGGGACACGAAAGGGGACGTGGAAGGGGATGGAAATATGATTCAGGGATGACGCTCCCCTCAGCCTTCTCCCGCCCACCACGAAAGACATTCATAATGCGCGTGTAGATCCATCGAAGGTGTAGGTGGACTTGCGTTTCCGGAACCATAAGGCCGTCGAGTTTTGTCTCCTCGACTCGTTGTTCGCTCGTGTATTTTCGAAACGTCACCTCCAAAAAGCTCGTTTTAGCGACCAAATTACTTTATTCCGTACCTTAAACGGGTACAATTTGAGGACACATACACTGTCACACTTAAAATATATACTTAAAATGCTCATTAAAATCAAATATATGCCCTAAAGAATAGCATTACTCAATTCGGGCCAGGACCGTTTATGCCTATCAACAAGATTCTTCAATCGTGATACTGATGACAGCCTCCGCTAGATTTTTCTATCTGTTAACGCATTCATGTCATCATATATTTCCGCTTTCACGAGAATGTGATCTGTTCATCGTATTTTACAGGTTAATTTTATACAATAATTCGCAATAGAACGTAGGACGGGTCAGTTAATGGATTACCATTTTATTCACCTTTAGTGAATAAATGCAAATCACTCAGTAATTATAGAAGCATAAATTAAAAAGGAGCAACAAAAGTTACTACCAAATATATAATCGAATCCTTCATTTTTCATGCGTATCAATGCTTTATAAATATTTATAAAAAAAAATTTTTCATATTGAATACGATGCCGAGAATTATACCAGCGCTTTTCAAAATTTCACTTTGTGCTTAGGAAATGGTAAAAGATAAATTCTGCTTGTGCGTTTTAGGACTTGAATAGTGGCTCATAAAGAACACGGCCCTCAACACCCTCGAGGAAAAGGGTCGGCTCTTCACTTAAGGAGTGAATTGCGTAACACCCATAAGAATAGATGAGGAGTGATCCAACGGCAAGCTGGCAATTGCGTTTCCCAACTCTGTCTGCTTTTGAATGTTTACGCGATAACTCCCGATCAGGCTATATCTTTTCGCATCGTTAACATCTGCGGAGTAGACGAATAGTGCTATATAGCTGTAAATATAGAGAGAGAGAGGAGACCTTACACATTATCCGTAGTGTCTGAAAGGAAACATGAGTTGCAACTCTTCGAATCCCTTTCAGAGTCAAATTTAACTAATTGCGCTTTGGGAATTGCATGCATTTTTCACTTTCCTCAATGCACGTCAGACTAGTTCGTCACCGTCAACACAACATACACTCTCAACTTGCAGAATATATAGTGTTTATTTAACGATGAACCTTAGAATTATCAATGACAGCTTTAAATATTGAATTTGAAATAAGCTAACGAAAAAAAATTAACACACTTTAGAGATTCGATAAATTAAAAATAATGAACTAAATTCAACTAGAATAAAATTTAAGAAACAAAATATAGAAAAATACTTATCATAATGGTAGATACACAGTGGAGACTAATATTTTCTTGGGACACTTGAAACAAAAATTCAAACGGAAAAACTAATTGTTCAATAAGACTTAATTACCTAATTTATACCATTCCACGCGATAAACCTCATGAGGTTCGAGCTAAGCAAGGGAAACAATATTTTTCATCACTCCGAAACCAATTAAAATGTGAGTGATGCACGTTTGAGGGTGAAAGAGTGTTTTGAAGGGGAATTTTAAACGGCTGACTCAAGGTTATGTCCATATAAGGGGGGAATATTTCCATTGAAAGTGCTTTTTTCATTTCAAGGCAAACCGTGGCAAAGGAGATACGAAAGATATAGTATATCATCAGCAAACAAGGCAAATGAGTAAGATGCGTAAAAGGTGCAGATATGCCAACTAAACACCATCCCGAGTTCTTAGATGAGGAGACTGGAAATTTATGTGTGATGGAATTTGGATTGGGTGCCGTATTTTATGCACATAAGCGATAGTTTCGTGAACGGCAGCGGTGCACTCGTTTGTCGTCAGGAGTCGCAGTAGATTCGGAGGCAAACGCTACATCGCAGCACACCCGTAGCACCCCAGTGGGACTCGCTCTTTCGGGAACTCGAACCGAGTGAGAGAAATATCCTCTTGAGCAGATCGCACGGATCCGTGTCGTTCGTACGCAAGCGTGCACATTCACCCTTCGAAGAGTCTCGCGCGTGATGCTTGACTATTCCCTCCTCGTACTCCCTCCCTTCCCCCGAGCTGACACCCGGCGACGCGAGGAGCGGTGGGCACAAGGAAAGAAGAAAACAAAAAGGGAACATTCTTTCGAGCGATTCACAAGAAGTCTACGGCGTCCCCAAAATCCTTCGACAAAGCCTCACGAGGGAAGACGAGGGTGCGTGGGACACGAGAAGAAATGAAGGATCGCGAGGTGTGATGGGACGAGGAGGAATTCGACGCGGCGAGAGTTCTCGTGCGTCGTCGGTCGGCTTGACGTGCATTCCTACTTTCCACGAGGACAACCGCATAGATCATTGAATAGATGTAAACGCATTTGAAAGGTGGAAGTCTTCCTACGCTCACGTTGAACGGGCAGTCGGAGGAGGAACGCAGAGCAAATAATTCCACTTCAAAAAGAGATTCATCACACCACTTTCTTCTAATATGTTGATGTCCCCGTTGAGGGACAAGTCGAGGTCAATTCAATGAAATATTGCTTTGTAGTGATCCCGTGCCAGATGTCTTCACAAATGTTCCAAACCCCGACTCTCCCCACGAGTACTTTTCGAATCAAAGCTCGGACTTGCCGACTTCCATGCTTCGAATATTCAATTACCAAGATAAATAACAATATCTAACTTTAAATATGGAGAAACAAAGAATTGTAATCATTTTCACAAAATTTGGGATCGGTATTTAAATGAAAACCGCCCATTTAGTTAAACTGCACTTTATCACCCCCTACCCTTCTTACAGGTTTCTCCCCTGGCTTACAGGTTCTCCAACGCCAGAATGGCTGACCAATAAAAAGGCACAACTATATTATTTTTAGTTTTGGAGCTCCACAGTGGCTTATCGGAGTGAAAGTGCACCACATACGTTGACTTACAAAAAAATTTAAAGTGCAAGTAAAATGAAAACAAAAAGGTTTTTGCGTAAATTATCATACAAAAACGTGACTAGAATATTATCAATTCAAATATAGTATTTTAAAATTGGTATAAATCTGTGAAATGGTATCTGGAATGGATTTCACCCGTTAAATTCCTTTCCTATTTGAAGGTGACCACATCTCGTAAAAGACTAAAAGAAAAATTGCATTTAAAAGTAATCCTAAAAATAACAAAGAAGACTATGAGGTACTCTTAAGGCCATCCAAGCTATTCTAAATATCTAAAACTAAGCAGAGAAATGCCAACAAGAATTAAAACAAACTTAAAGAAAAGTATTTGCAAGATCCAAGTTTATTTTTATCAGTATATATCCAGGACAGAAAACTGATAAAAAAATTAAGCAAATTTCAATTTTTTTAAAGAAAGTTTCATTTGGTCGTCAATTGCATTTATGACTAAACCATCTTTTCCGGCTAAGAAAATTAAAATTTTCGATATGAAGATGCGTACGGAAAGAGATGATGATGCGTTTGAAAGGTGGTTAGGGGAATCATGGCTACAAGTCATTTGAGCACATTGCCAACCTTGCAAATAAACGTGGAAAGAGTAAACAGACAGAGTTCCGAGGTCACAGACTGCTAAAACATTTCGATCGCTTTTAAAGACGGATAAAATTATAATCAATAAAATAAACAAAACTAAACGCTTTGTAAGTTAGAACGAATCCATCTCTTAGCAAGTATAACCTCAATGGAATATGTACGTTGTTTCCATCCCATTTCCAAAGGAAAGCTAATGTCAGCCACGCCACTCTTAAGGTTAATGTGTAAGAGCAGGAGAAATCTCGGACTGAAGATTGCTTTCCCTGTGTTGAAGACATCGGTTCAACACGCGAAACTGCACTGCGGCCGCCTCCTCGCGCACACTTCCCGTCCACTCTACGGCCTCAAAAGTAACACACCCACTCGACATTTGAACTGCCTCGCGCACCCTCTCTTTGCACCAAGCATCAATGTGATCCTCACTAACCAGGCGCCACCCAGCCACTCCGCCCGCCCACGCCGCAGCCGCTTCGTGATAGCGACTGATGCGTCATGACGCAAGGAAACACCCTGGCGGACGAGCAACCATTCTCCGAAATTGATGTTTGAGTCCGTGGTGATCGGCAGCAACATCATCGATCAGACCTAAAGGTTCCAGGTTGTAATTTATTTTCACGCGTACCCATACATAACATATTCCCCCCCCTCTTTGGAAAAGGGTGTTTATTTTTATAAAGAAATGTTCAGAAATCCTAAAGGATGCGTACACTAGTGTTCACGGACCGTCCAAAAGCTACCTGAGCCTGGTAGACTTTGTCCCGGATCTACTTGTCAATATCGCGTAAGGCTGAAGGTTAACTTTAACTTACGGCTTAAAACAATCAATTTTATAATTGCTAGGTAAATACAAAACAACCGTTTTTGTGCTAGGTAACCTAAAGTTTGAGTTACTATATTTAGTATAATTATGTGCAATAATGAACACCAGACTCTCTCACTCTCCATCGATTGGATTTTACGAGAAATAATAAAACCGTGCCTAATTAAACCATAAACACACTAAAAAACTGTCGTAATTATTTATAAATATTTCAATCGATGGGTTTCAATAGCTACCGTTTTATAGCACTGACACGCTCCTTAAATTTCGGAGCAATACCAAGTCGTATAAATTGAATTTCATGCGGATAAAATCTTTTATTTGGTAATGTGATACTTTATGTGCAACAATAAAATGTGATTTACTTAAAAACCTCTTAATTTAAGCGTGATAAAATGCACTAGTAAGAATTGTTGCTTTTAAGTGAAAACCCTCTTCCGAAATGTTAATCGAGTGTTAAAAAAGGCAAAAAAAACGCAATGAAAGAAATTCGGCAAAAATAATTGGATAAAAAAAAGAAGTTTGCAGTACTAACATCGCCGAAAGTAATTTGTTTTCGGCGAACATACAAACACAAAAAGAATACTAGACCAAACCAAATATATCACTCAAAGATAGCGACGGGCTCTGACAACTGATAATGCGTTTGGAACACATCGGACAGAATAATGACTCACAACTGTCAGTGGTTACACGAGAGCCGAGGAAATATCCACTAGTGGAGCAATATAATGACAAAAATATTTTAGCCAAACTCCCAATGCAATGAAAGAAATTCGGAAAAAATAATTTGATAAACAAAGAAGTTGAAGCCCCCTCCTTCCCTTCCTGCATTGAGAATCCATAAAAACATCCCAACTTTGATTTATTATATGCACGGAGTATTTCCTTAAAAAAAGATGAGCCTATGGAGCATATGTTACTGAACACAAAAAATTGTTTGGTGGCATTACGATATCCTGATGTAAAACATGCCCCATGCAAAGCTGCGAAGGAAACTTGCCTAAATCCCCTTGCATTCCCCTTGGCATTTTATTAAATACGCGTCATGCAGGTACAATAACCTTATTTTCTCCTCTGTCTCCCATTCACATCATCTTCCGTCACCTACCAGATTCACCGCAGAGATTCAATTAAGAGCGCGGATTATTAACAAAACGTGCGACTCATCCTTAACACACTAGGATTCATGCGCTCGCATATTTTCATTCGTCATGGAATATCGTGTCCGAATCCTCATACGTTTAACGCATTCAGTGTCTCCCGCCCAAGGGGCTGTACCTTCGTTCTCAATAGGTAGGAGTTGACGTAGAATGTTTTACCGTTCAAAGGCGATGTATTTACAAACCAAAAACTAAACATTTAATAACCGAACTCATTGCATTTACCCTGCAAGCTCCATGAAAGCGACTCGCTGGGGTGAACTCAAGAAGGAATGCGCCACTCGATAATGTTTCTATTTTGAAATGAAGTTGCGTGGAATTTTGATCCCTGCTTTGGAAGAAAGTGAAACTTAGAAACCATCACGTTTATCACCGCGTCCACTTCAATTAAAACCGGGACGTGGGAAGCTTAAGCCGTTCTCTTGCCTGCCCCACGACGACGTGAGAGAGAGACTATTATTGCATCCACATCCAATTAAAGAGGGAAAGAATGATGGCGTAAGACCTAGTGAGAGTGAGCCGAAACCAACTGGCATGCAAAAAAATGTGAAAGATAAACGCACCTGAAATATTTCATCCACCACAACGAATTTCTCGCGTACGCGAAATAAAATACGACATTACTAGGGACACAAAAACTCAAAACTATCTTTTCACCCAAGCTGTGTTCTAAGGAGTTTTTATATGTTACCAAGAATAAAAGTTGCACCTTGAAATTTCAATTCAAATTACATTTCGATGGAGAAAACGTTTCGAGAAATAATGAATCGAGAATATAGAAAAAATCGAGGAAAATGAATCAAGAAACGAGAAAACAAATCGAGGTGTGAAACTGCGATAGAATCAGACTACAAAATACAACATTTCCGCTAGAAGTTACCTCTCTTTTGATGAATAAAACATGAACGAAGGTTTACTTGATGGTTGAACTTAAGTAAAAAACAAATTAGTGGTTCACCTCCTCGCTATGATAATGTACCTAATTAAAGCTAATCCCTCTTGACATTAGATTGAAAACGGAAAAATGCCGTACCTTGTTTAAGACACAACATAAGTATTGCAAACAAAATCCACTGAAAATGGCGTCTGAATACCATCAAGTTTCAGCGGAGCACCCTAGGCCACTTTCTATGCTCCAAAATACTGCAGACCTTTATATAATCTGTGAAAAAAATATGCTCAATACTTAATTCCACTCTTTTCCAAAGAATGGAATTTCCATACTATACATAGGGACTATACTATACATAGGGACTCCACTATACATAGGGACTGCATACTCCCAATTGTTTTATGTCTCCCTTTATGTCTTTTCCAACCATTTATCCGACACGATGATGGGAATCTAGTCTCAGCTTAACGCTAAACCAAACTCATTCGCCAAAACAATAACCACTCTTCGCAACAGTTTACCACCTCGTATCTTCCCTTGTTTCACCTCAATTTTCCCTCCATTTTCCTTCCATTATCCCTCCATTACGTTATAAACTACCTAACCCTTGCAATGAATTATGAAAGCATGTGGAAGGGTGAGATTTCCTAAGACAAAAAAATGTAACAGTAAATGTGTTCCATTTTACTCTTCGAACGACCATCACGGTTGTGGAATTTCACAATATAATGCAACAAATAGCGGATTAAATGGAGACGCGGCCAAAATTTAAGTTCGCTCATCTTTAAGACGTAATACAATGCTTTTCTTGGCGCCCTCCCCTCTCCAAAGGCTTTCAAATACGCAAACAAAGAGGGCATTGTCCCCTAATAAATTTTACCTCATTCCACGGCTCCCCTCTTAAACAATTCGCTCTCCCCATCACCATCCCTCCTCCCGTCACCCTGCGCCCATTCCCTCCATCCCCCCCTCATTCCTCGTCTCCCATCTCCTTCGCCCTTTCCACCTCCCCCAAACCCCAATGCACCCCCACCCCCTCATTCCCTTCCTATCCCTCCACCCCTCCGCACGCCCCGCCCCCAGCAACCCTTGGAACCTCTAGTGGTCTCATTCACTTCAGAGACTGCTTTCGAGTCCTTCCATTAGTCGCCCCACACTCCCATCCACGATTTCCCACTCCCACGACACTCACTCGCTTCCTTCATTCACTCCGTCCCGTCGTGGCGTCCGTCGTTCCATCACGGGCCGTCTCCTTCCTTCTTCCCGTGGAGCGGGAGAGGGCCGGGCCGAAGAAGAGCGAGGGAGGGAGAGGAGAGGAAAGGAGCTTCCCATCGCCAGGCCATTACATCCTCCCCACGAAGAGAGCGAGGATTTCACGGGTGATCACGACGCTGCCAGTCCATCACGTCCAATTCCCCTCTTTCTGTCCCTCACCGTTCATGTCATCGCGGATTGTTCTGCCATTCAGACTCCCGGTCTCTACCGACACTTTCCCTTCACTCTTAGAGTCCTCGATTTTTTTTACCTTATTATCTGCACAGGGTTTTATTTTACGGTCCAACCAATCGCCCCGGGTTGGAAAACAAATTGTGTAAAAAAAGGGCGACTGCAGTTACCGAGTGTTATAGGTGTAAAGTATTTCTTTCATTCTCTGAAAATACCTCACCGTTACATTATTCAAACTCTGTTCCTGGGGACCCCAATGCTGCGAGTGTTAGAGTTACGGTGTCACGGTTCTAACGAGAGATGAGGCTATCACGACGTGATAAGAGGGTAGCCATTTCTAAGTACCTCTCTCGAGTAGGTGTACAAACAAGAAGAGAATGCTGGCGTAAAAGAAAAGTTAGCCCTCGATTCATCCGACAACGCTTTCCGTATGCTTTCCCCCAATGCCAGCGGAAAGTGTAATACTAGAGGCCGTGGGTGAAGGGTGTCTTCACTTCAAACCTCTACCCGACACTCATTAGTTCGGAAAACAAGAGCAGCTGAAGTGGCTTCATTTGGAGCAAGCCACCCCAGACGTAGACGACAAATTGTATCGAAGGTGGAATCAAACACGCGTTCAAATTATTTTTCTGTTATTTTTTTGATTGCATATTTGACATCGTTATTGATTAAGCAAATCAATGTCTAATGGGCAATAGAATTAAAAAAGATAACGAATTTAATATTGAAAATACGAGTCATATTACAATAAATATTTTTAAAACATTAAATCTATATGCGCTCCTTTGAGTTAAGGGTAAAATAATTTCTCTGGAAAAAAAAGTTAAAGCACATATTTTTTCCCTACGGAATGGTGCGATCGCAACAAAATTGAATCAAAATGAATCGCACCTGGTGCACATAAACCGGAAATATAATCACGTACGACTTGATTACTTGTTTGGCAACTACACATTATATACTTCAAAGGAATAATTGTCAAACTCGTCCAGCATAAACATTCTAGAATGAATTTACGGAGGGGTTAAGCTATTTTCAAGAAATCATATTTAAATACACGTGGTGACTGGTTTATTCGTTGGGGTAACTAAGATTCCATTTCCGCAATCCAACTGTGACGTGGAAAGCCGAAAAATGTGCGAGACAGATAGCAATCGGATGAAAACATTCGACGTCTCCGTTTTTAGTCGGTGTCTCTGTAAATATGAGATGCTATGTCGATACTGGATTCACTGGTATCTCACCTTCATGCCTCCGAGAAGTAAACAAAGGAAACGAGAGATATAGTTGCGTAATTCATGGGGGAGAAAGCTTATCCCTCCTAAGCTATGCGGATAAGATGTGGCGAGAAAAATCCCCGGGAAGAGGCGCGGCTATCTCCGACGCATGGATCTGATGCGACGGGGAAAAGATAGGGAACTCGCTCTCCGTCCAAGTGCTAAGGGATGGGGTGGAAGGGAAACCAGGAAGGGGAAAGGAATCACATGAACGGGCTCATCCGACTGCACAATGAGATGATTCCCGATGCGGAACCAATTAAAAAGAAATCGCATAGAATCCCATCGTCGCTCATTCATAATCGAGTGGAGGATGTAAAACAGAGGATGCAGCGCTTCAGTCGCGCCCATCGGAGAAAAAATAAGGAAATAACTAACGATCGAGTTCACCTTCCCGGGGGTAATCAGCTCACATATTCACTATCGACGAATTTCAAAATTAAAAAAAAAATCTGCACGGGACGGCAGAAGATGACATCATACATAAAATTACATGCACGCATTTAACAACCTTGAGTTTAAGCAGAAATGTGGCACCGGATGCAAAAAAAACTATAAGTTAAGTGGCTATTTTGAATGGTCATTAAAGATGAAAATGCTTAGTCTTGGGCAACCAAGGTACACACCCGCCACTTTTTAAGGATCACCTGAGGGACAATAAGTAGGGAAACTTGACAGAGCAAGCGACTCTATAGAAACAAACAAATGTTTTGCAAAGAAATAAATTAATAACATTTTCCTGCACCCATACAGCTAACACTTAAGTGGTAAATAAAATGAGTTTTTATTCACAATGCAGGGGTTCCACCAAGTAACGCCTCATCAGGTACACTTCACCAAAATGGTTACCATCAATCGTAGGTTGCTAAATGACCTCGTTGTCGACGCACCCTTTTAACCTAAATCTACCAATCGTAGGTATACGCCATTTTTTTTAGTATGGTGGCTTGGCAGCCTAGTGGATACTGCATTCGGCCACTGACCGGAGGTTCCGATTCACGCCTGGTAAATGACCCTGGACACCCTCATGTTTAGCCAAGCTATGGTAATTTTTCCAAGGTATCACTTCTTCTTGGGAAACTGCACGAGGCACAAAGAAAGGAATTGGCCTATCCTAACCCAATGAGAAACTTGGGGAGAGGTTGAAAAGCAAATATGTGAATTGGGAACAGCAGTGAGACAATGCTCCACCACGAGGGAAGGAAACAGAGAAAAGGGACTAAGGAAGAAAACAGAGAAAAACCTATCGAATGGCAGCAGAGTTTTTGGAGGAAACTGGTTAATTGGATATATTTTTCCTAAATTTCCCGAAGGAATAATAACGATGATATTGGCGGAAGTGAATGGCCTACAGTAAATTACCAACACGACCTACGTGAAGTCTCTTGCTTATTGCATGTAGTAGTGTTTTGGGAGTTCACCGCTACTTTATCGCCGATGGAAACTACCGGGGAAAGGCGGTTCCTCCGGAATGTATAAACGAGGGATTAAAAAGAAGCTTCCAATCACACATCTGAATAAAATTTTGTATTTTTATCTTTTGGGGGCCTTAGAACGTCAATAGTCTCATGACATCCGGAGTCTATCCCCGTATTTAATGACGTGAGGCATGGACCTAAAATATCAAATATGTCATAGAAAGGAGCAGAAAAAGCTCATTTGAAGCTTCTCAGCGCCAAAGAATAAACTATTAGGTCCTAAAAACCACGTTTTAAGGCCTGAAGAAGGACCAATTTCGAGGAAGTTTCTAGGAAAGGCGTTAGAAACTCATCCGTCCCATTGCAACCCGGGGTAATCTCAAATAATATTACCACCACTACCATTCTTTCTTCAGTTATCAACATTTAATTTTGTGTTGTTTCTGAATCTTGAATTTAATAAAATACAAAGATTTAATGTAGCCCAAGAGAAAAAATAAAAACCATGATTCCCATCCAAATGATATTGGGTACTTCAGCTAGTGCTTCTTGAAATCTCTTCCCGAGATGGTTGAGCGTCTACTATTCCGTCAGGTGTTTACCCTACACGTTGCTTGGTTTCATCCACCCATATTCTAAATTCATCCCTGGGATTTGTCGTCGCCCAAACATCAGGAACTAAAATTTGTGCGTAGGAACCACAGTAATCAGCTCCCAATTCCCCGCCTCCACAGATAGCCGGCCCTTATTATCTCTCTCTCTCTCTCTACAAACTACCCACGTTCCTCACCATTATTTCAGACGAAGAATACTTTCCTTTACACAAACGAACGTCCATGTTCAGGCGCAGCTATAACGAGTCGGGATGGCGAGGCTCCGGGTAGAGCTAATGCTCCCCGGGAGGCGAAAATCGAGAGCAAGAGGGAAAAGGCCTCACTGTCGGACTATTCGCCGATGAGAAATTTCGTGAGCACTGAGCCCATGGATCTGCGGTAGTAATCATTCACTTAAGTATGTGAAATTTTGTCATTTGGATTTTTCTTCCGAAAATAGAGTTTAAAACTTGTTCTGTGACAACCCTTCGGCCCACTACTTCACTACTGACAAGCAAGGAGGAGGACTTTAGTGGGATTTCAGGTGCGGAGAAAGTAACTAGGAACTGGCATTCCACTGAGGAGCATTTTGAGACGAGTTTAGGTAGGTTTAGCGAAAACGCGATATTGCTGTAAATTTGCGTACGTCTTGCCCTCCGCGTCGAAAAGCAGACCAGTGTTTACAGAGGTAGTGGAAAAACCATGCACGCCATTTCAATCAATTCACATCTACTGAAAATATACAAATGAAACGTACTGATACACATCCTAAAGATGTTACGTGAAAATGGACAGCAGTCGGATAAAAACGGGCATTGCTATTTCTCGGGTAATTTTCCAAACTTAGAGGAAGTAATTATCAATCTACCCCGTAGACATGCATTTTCCCATGATTCTCCTGCATGTTTAGACATGAAATTAAGCCAAGTTGAATGCAGTTCCAAGTTATTACATCTGCAGTATCTCCCACGTTTAAATAATTTCTTTCATAATTACCTAATACAAGGGAAAACACTTAGTTTGGAAGGAAGGGAAAGCACTTTAAAGTCGGTTGTGCATATTAAAGAGTGACGCAGGTCATGAAGAAGCTAGCAATCACTTAGTCAAACAGTAGGGTATCGCATCAATTGTGAATCTACTCAACGAATGATGTATGCGCCTTCTAGCATTAAACGTGCATAATTAAGGAAAACCACCACTGGCGTCCGTATACCCTCTAACGAGAGAGTCTAAATTGGGTACAGTTTCGCCCCCTGTGAATCCGTCCATCCGTGTCATATACCTAAAATTTCCACCACAAGAATCACAGAGTGGGAACTGAGGGAAACCTAAACCAAATCGTTACGTATCCAAGGGAAGGTTATTCAGGGCGTAGGATGTTGAATTTTCATGCGCTGCCAAACAAATTCACTATCAACAAGAGTTGCGCTTCCATGAAATGTGTTCTGACGTCTTTTAGTGTCAAGTTTGAAGGAAATTAAATATTCTAGACTGAAACTGTGGATTTTTCTCCCTAATTCTTTTTTTTTACCTACTCGAGCTCACTCGGAAAAGAAGTACCATTTTGTTTCATTAAGACCATCTCCATAAGAGCAACCCTTTTTTTTGCAACAGCACTGAGGACAATCTGTCGTACATAACGTGTTGAAAAATATACGGCAGGAGTGAAATAGGGACGGAGAGAGATAAAAAGAGCGAATTAGAAAGAGAGGGATGTGGAGTTCTTGAGAGGCAGTAGGTAAAATGTTTCAGGAAAACGTTTTAATTTACTAAGTGGCGCTCTTCTTAATTAATTGCCCCTTAAAACACCAATTCTTTCCTCTTCTCCCAAAGTTCACTGATAGTCGCATGTTTAATTTTAGTTGGCGCTCACGGTCGAGGGGATCTGGTTCCTTAATTTTGTATTCCGAAAATCAAACACTGCAAAAAAGTATTTTCATTTTTAAAAATCTCTAATCGCATGGATTTTTTTCCAGAAATTTTGCTTTTGCACAAGCATATGTAAATAAAAAAGGGTTCGACGGTGGGAAAGGGGGATTGAGGGACATGACAAGACCACCGGACCGCGATCCTATGGAAACTGATAAACCACTTAAGACTTGATATCCGCGTACTCTTTCATTCTCTAAACTAACATGAGTCATCGAAATGGTGGAGCTCGCAGGAGCCATTGCATCACTATACTAAACCATATTGTTGAAAATAAGTCATTTATGTCCGCCTATTCCTCTAAGTATTAAAAGAAGTCAAGCATTTTTTTATTCACTAACCTTGCAAAGAAAGACAATTGACGGATGCTTTTAATTCCAGAGAGAGGACTGTAATATTTTACTGTTGACTTTAAATCGGAACAAGAAAATGTCATTCTAAAAGTTTGGATGTGGTTGGTGGGTTAAAAGCCCTTAGTGAGCCCACACAAAAGTGAATACACTATTTTTTGCATTATGCTCTTATGAATAAAAGACCATCATTACTGACTAAAATATCAGCCTAAGCTACAGAGAATATCTGGCACTACCGGAGTCACGCTAGGTTTCATAGCGCAAAAAATATACGAAATGTCATTCCATGTAGGTGCAATGACAAAAAGGTGAAGGTATTTTAACTATGTTCATTTTAAATATTAACGTATCTTAGAGCAAACTATATTCGTTAATTCTGTTTACTTTATACTGCAATAACTTTAAATAATAATTATCTATAGTTCCGATTCTTAAATAAAATTAATACATAAATTAATTTAAAAATTTAAAGTGAAAAGATGGCTATAAAGCTGTTTGAAGATATTTATTAAGAGATAATGAATATTAAGAATTGCTTCGAATAAATAGGGTTCAAATACTCTAATACATTTCCTCGCTCTAAAAGCGTTGTTTTCAATTCTGTTTTAATAAAAGTATTATTTTTCCTATTTCACCACACAAATCATTTATATAATGTATAATTAACAGTTTCTTCTAAAATAATAACTCCCCAGTGATAGAAGATACATTCAAATGAGAAAAAAACAAGTATTTACGGATCCATTCGGATCCTTTTACTGCGGCGCGATTCCACATTATCTAGATCCCCTTATCCAGGAGTCACATTGCAAATCGAAGAGTAAAATGTAAACACGGTGGAGTGAGAATGACAGCCTACGATTTCTTTAAGTGCGAAAAAGACTAGAGCATTCGAAGACCGGTTACAAAAATGATTCTTAACAAATTGTAAGAAAGGCGGAAAGCTTACTTTATCAACAGTTTGAATTATTTTTCTCTCGTCTCAGCACCATCAGCAGATTGTCAAGAAGTATACTTTAGCATTATTTTTGCTATTTTTACTATACTCAAACCACATTTTTGTGGATCTCAATCCAATTTAATAATTCTGTCCTAGGATCAAGATCTATTGTTGGTCTGCTCTTTTTAGATCTATGCCAATCCAAAACCCTCGCTTAACATGCTGTTTATACCAACTATTCTTTGGCTGGCCTGAGATATTCATGATGTATTTTTCCAACATACTGAACATTTACATTGTAAAGAACACTTAATTCAGAGGTGCTTGAAGTTCTGTTATATTCTTTCTTCCACCACCACCCATACCTTCCTTCTGCTGGTCACCCAGAAGAGGAGGGCACTACTTTGGTCCTTTCACTCTCGTCTACCAACTCCAAACTCAAACCGTTAAGACCGGAAAACTGGAAGTCCCTTTAGACTCCTTCAAGTTTGCAGAAAAATATCTACTAAACATGAATGTAATAAATAAAGCTCCCCCTTTTTAATCCTTGCGGACTGACTATGATGGGGATGACATATTTTCCTTTAAACGCATCTTTCAAACATCCCACTTAATTAAATCCTATTAAGTTTTGATATCGTCACAAAAAATATAAATCCATACGTCCTGATACAAATGGTTTCCCTCATACAAATGGTTTCCGAATCTCTACCTCCGTAATATTTAAACTTTGGGTAGCTTTCGATGTAATTTATTCGGAAAAAGGCTCGAAGAGTAAAAGGAAGAAGATAAAGTTGAGAGGTAAAATGGAAACCAGAAATTAAGTGAAAAGTGAATATCCTGCAACTAAAAAAGATCTCGACTTATGTACCTTTTTCAAGTGCGACACGGTGGAAATGTCGCTTTTAACGGGATTGCTGGACGTCGGAAGAACTATTAGAGACAGCAGTCTCTTCACATTTTCTGGTCCAATATTTGCCCTCATTTGCAGACCATATTTTCTGTATTACTTCTTTCATCAATTTACACTCAAGTACTTCCTACGATTCAGCATTATTTGGGCGTTTTTTATTTCATATATATTTATATTTTAATACCATCAAATCTACCTATGAATCATTCTGAATTCATTAGAATGATAAAAACAAATAAAATCAATTCGACATTCGACTAAATTATCTGATCTACTTAATCATCATTAGATAATAATCATAAAGCAAAATTATTTTTGCGGTCCCATTTTCGGCTTAGGAAAAAACTATGCGTAGGAGTTTACTATAGAATGACAATATAGTAAACCAGTACCCAGTTTCACTGGCACTCTATACATCTGTTTTTAGAACCAAAACTATGCGCGTATATTGGGTAAATACATGATAAAATATTAAATGGCATAAAGATATATATATATATATATAT
>LYUA01001055.1:27980-38205 GCA_002093875.1 Calopteryx splendens | reverse complement strand
GGGAGGAGGTGAAAAGAAAAGGTCTTCGCCTCCGAAACGGCACAGAAAAAACCTATCCCCCGCAACGCCCCTACCTCCATTAATACCCTCCTCGCCTCCCCACATCCCAGCGGCGGGCGGGGTGAAAGCGCTCCATTTCGTAGCCGAGGGTGGAATGGGAGGAAAAGCACGCAAAACGAAAGAATGGGAGAATCGCTCAATGGACGGTGGGCCGAGGAACATTACGTAAGGCGGTCGGGGGATGGCGCCACGGCTACTGCCGGCTGTCGATGTCACGGGCGCTCACAACTGCGGGCGGCCGGCCGGCGAGGCGTTGGCGTTCCGCGTGAAGTTCAACGGTCGCCCTCGGGACGGTGCGGCGGCGGCGGTGGCCGGCGAGACTACGTTCCCTCCCCGTCCTGAACTTTTAACCGACCTCTCCCCAGGCGGGGTCACCTTATTTACCCACCTTCGCAGCCTCTTCGTGAAAGGACGTCTCAGGAGAAAGGAAAGTAACTTTTGGCAAGTTATACGCCAGTACTCGTACGACGAGTGTTGGCGCGTGAAAATTTTCAATCCCGTTGAGAAACTACACCTATGAATTTGCTATGATAGAAAATTCTCGAATTAATTCCCTTGAATTTTAACAGAATTACGGTGATATTTTCTTGTTATGCTTTAAGCTATTTGCGGAAAAAATGTTTAAATTTAGTTTTAATTGAAATTACTTGCGTACATAATGAGATTAAATGAATCTATAAAATTTCAACCGATACACCGAGCATCAACAAAATGAATTTTAATGGGAGAAACTGTTTTACCCTGTTATTTACTAGATTTGTCATAATACTGTTCCAGCCGACTTTACAATAATGGTGGTGCACTGCTCCACATATTTATTTGGAAATGGATATTTGAAATAAGAAAGAAAATTTAAGAATCACGTGCTACATAATAATGTCGCGACATAAACATTAAGGTTTTTAAAGTACTGCCATGACTTTCGAGTTAATCGAAACCATTAAAAGCCTTCGGGGCATTATATTTAACGTCCCTAGCGGTGTTGCCCACATTTAACTTCATAATGATAGAAAGAAAACTTGTCGTTTGAAAACAAAATGTTAAATAGCATCCATCTTAAGCGACAGAATCTTCACCCGCCTGAACGACGGGGACCTCGCGGAGAGGGCGAATGTCTCCCCCGACTTCCGCGCTCCCAGTCTCGGAGAGGGGGAGTGGGAGTGACGAGCCCCCTCCTCCTCTTGCCCCTCCGACCGCGATCCCTTAAGTCCCTCTTCACCCAGCATTCCCCAGCCTCCCATCTCAGCGCCAAGAGAATCAAGTCCCACCGTTTCGCAAGAGCCACGGGCGCGCGGGTGAGGGGGGAGGGAGTGGAGGAGGGGGGGAAGGGCCGCTTCGGGAAGAGAAGGACCGCGCTCGTTTTTTTTAAAGGGAAAGCGAAGTGTGGAAACGAGATGAGGGAACATCAGGGATTTTAATTTTTTCCGTTCTCGCGGCCGTCCCCCTCAAAGCGCATTATTTAGGCGCCGACGTTTCGATGTCTTCGTGTTACATTTACTCTAATCCCGCAGAGGGATGAGACAATTGCTGGAACAAAATAGAGACCTATTTGTAACTAAGGTGTTTTATAAATGACAACAGGAATCATTTTCAGATGCTGATGATTGTCCCATGACTATTTCCATAGTTTTCACTTTTTTCTCCTATTTTATAAAGTATTGTTTATATATTAATTAATTATTAAATCGGCATTCGATGAATGTTAAAACGCTCCTTAAATTTTAATGTGCTCTTTTCCTTCCTATTATTGGGCACAAAAACAAAACCTTATCAAAATTATATAGTAAAACATTTATCATAGAAAATAGCAAAAACTTATTCGCATCATTTAGCGTTCCATAATAAATTGTGAATAGCTGAAATAGCTTTATTCTTAAGAAATAGTCATGAAAAAAAGTATAATTCTTCAGTGTCCATGGAAATTTTACAGTAAATAAATATGTAGTGAAATCCGAAAAAACTATCGTGAGTGATACTTCCGCAGTATTATATACCGAAAATCGTTAATGAAAACAAATCCAATGTTTCCATTGGAGAAATCCTACCGATATTTCGATCTTTTACGGTTACGGTGTTGTGAATGGGTGTGTGGAAATTGAAATTTTTGGGGTATATTCAAGGGATTGTGAAAAGTGAAATTCCAGCGAGTTTAATTTTGAGTCCAACCCGATTCAGCAAGGGCTGATAGGACCTCTGGTTAGGATGAATATTTTTTCTGTAATCATCATTGAAAGAGTTAACAATAACATTCATACGCAGCTTATCTCAAGGTACTTAGAAGAACGATCTATTCACTGTTTTTTTATAGAAAAAAATGGAGTACATTTCGATTGACCCAAAATATATAAGTAACTGAAGGGGATTTCTTCTTTAACGAGGTCTTTTAAGACATTCTTTCAAGAGGTTTTATGAATTAAATATGTAGACTTCTGAAATGCTGAATGAATTTAGGTAGGCATCACCGATCACGTCTTTCCTTTACAGAGCATATGCATCTTAACTAATGAAACCGTGAGTTTGTGCTAAATATGCTAAAAGTGAAAGCTAAAAGTAAAAGTTTTTGCTAAAAATGCTTAAACCACACAATGGTGATTTTACGGCAATCATATTTTGAAGGGCATATCTTTTAATGTAGTGAGTTAAAAATATCTAAGTATTCAGAACTCCTTCAACGGTCAATGTGTTGTTCACAGTGCATTGTAAATCTAGTGAGTAGGCAGAGAAAGCAAAGGGAAATACATATTGGTGAATGCTCCTGGCCTTGTACACCCAATTATTACATCGGGCAGACATACGTGTCAATCTTGGAGATAATTTCTATTTGGTTGAGCAATATTCTCCGCTTCTCTCCCTCGCGAGAGACTTCGAGAGTAGGCTCAAAGCAGAAATAAATACAATATGAAACCAGGTGGTCATAAGTGAAGAATATTCCACGCCTATGTTTCTTAATTCTCCAAAACCTATTATTTGCATCTATGAAAATATAGGCCATCTGCCCTTTTTCATATCATTTTCAGAACCGCAGAAGCAAGCTGAAGAAGAAAGAAACATAAACAAAAACATTCTTAATTTCAAAATAAAACGTTCTTTCGTCTTCGCTTCCTTTTTCTCATTCGGAAAATGTCACTCTATTCAATCTCTCACTCAAAACTTCCTCGAGCAGTTTTCCCTTTTTTCTTCACGAAGAGAAGTTTTATTTACCTTTCTTCAGGGAAGTAGTCAAAAGTTTCCATTTTTACGCCTGAATTGTTCACGGAATGCCTCCATACTATGATGTGATTCCTTAAAATATACTCCTCTAGCTTCCAAGAGACGTTTAATACTCGGCGCTGGGCTCTCTGTAAGTTGCCAGCTAATCCCGAAGTTAAGAGAGGGCTATTTACCCGGAGGTAGTTCACCGAAATAATGCAGAAATGAACAACTTTTCTAACTCTTCTCATTAGGCATGTTTGAAAATAATCTCGTCAGTCAGTATATGAAATAAAAAGGTAATGGAAGAATTATAACCGCAAAACTCATACGGAGTGAAGATACACGCCGCTCTCATTAAAAGTTTATTCATTACCAAAGGTGTTAAGGCCATGGTTTGAAAATATAGAATATGCCTACTGAAAATAGGAATAATTCAAAACGAAAACGACAGAATATGCGGCGTAGTATGGGATCTTGGGGATTTTTGCTACGTTCCTCAAGGTTGAAAAAGTGGAGAGGGCAAGCTATGTCCCACATTTTTCAAGTGAAGCAGGAAAAAGAATGTTTTCTGCTCTTCTTAAAATATAGAAATCCTTGTTTGGCTTGCACATGTCAGGAGACCATAAGCGATACTTGCAAAAAGTATGTCCTATTAAAGTTGACGTTTGCGACGTGAAATTCGTTTTCCTGTTATGCGTCTTAAAAAAATGGAGTAGAAGAAATTGATACCTCAATAACATCTTGCTCTCTTAGTTTTAAGTTCCCATTTCACATTTTAAAGCTATCTGTTTTGACTGAAAACGCAAAATAATATTGATTTTTCAAAGACGATATTTTTTTCCAAATGAGCAAATCACGTCACCTAGACCTCAAGGTTTGATGGAAAGATATGTGAATAGAATGAATAGAAATGTAAAAACGAAAACCAGGAAATTATGCCAAATGACATCCACGGCCCCACAGGAAATATTTCCACAGAGAACCCAACGAATAACCTCTCCCCAGCTCGGATACTACGCCGGCGGGAGGAAAACTTTCGCTCGATTCTTCCCCCGAGGAGGCAAAGCTGGATCAGCGGATTGAGTATTTATAGGCAGCTCTCGGGATGAGGGAGGCGGGGAGCACTTGCAAATCGCCGCCAACCTTTTGCACGGGGATAAAAACAACCAACCGGGACCGCCCAAAACATTATAACCTCCGGTTCCCTCGACGCGAGAAAAAATCTCCAGAGGAACCAGTTTTTTTTAATACTCCGTATTACGTATGTGCGCCCCTCGCAACGTTAAATAGACATAACCGAGAAAAGTGTCAAAATGTGAGGGGCACTCTCCTTTGGAGGTGAAAGTGGGAGGGGGAGGAAGTTTTCATCAGCCTCCGCAGAAAAAAATAAAGGTTGTTCCCGGGGTCACAAAGAGAGAAACGCACGTTCCATTTCTTCTGGACGGGGAATAATAACCACGACAAAGACGATGCGTGGGCCGGTCATGTCCCACACACCATCTGGACATCCGCCTCCTCCTCCGTCTACTTTATATTATTATTATTATTATACTCTTTCTGTCTGGGGACGGACATATTTTGGCGTTTAAATACGTTACGATTGGTGCTCAATAATACAAGCCCCGTGTGAACAAAGTGCGAAACGGATGAGGTGGGTTTGTGTCGGAACACATTCAATCAAGTGAATTTCCAGGGCGTTGTTTGATACGAATCGGTGGCCGCAGGTTTTCTTCATTTACATATTCAATCATTCACTTGACGTGTCGCAGCACGCATTTCGCTTGTTTTTCGTGGAACCACAGTCGTGTCTCATATGTTTTCGCCTCCTTGGTAGCACCTCTTCAGAACCATTGCGGCCGTTTTTTTGTGGATTCCTTCGAACTGTGGGAGGGTTAAGATGAACTGAAGAGTGACCAGCGTTCCCATGACGCGCCATGAACAAATCGACGCTGGGAGTGACATGAAGATGGAGAGAGATGAAAATTGGAAATTTATTGGGGAAGTAATGAAATTAACCAACAATTTAAATAGCCAGAAAATTTATACTGATATCAATGATTTTTAAACTAAAGAAAATTTAATTAGCAAATATATAGAAAGACTTTTTCATTCTAAGAATAAGGATTTTTAATTTTAAAATATTTCGCTCAGCTTACTGCCACCACGAAACAAATGATAAAAACTTGTTTCATGACATTTAAATGAACTATCCATCTTCAGAGTATCCCTAACATACTTTCCATCTCAACAATTGGAAGTTTCACTCTGAACCAAAAGATAAACGAAAGGTAGTACCTATACTAGAGTTACTTGTCTAATTGAAATTGCTATTATAAAGGTCCTTAACAAGCTATCTTTTTATTTTTAATTTAAGCACAACTCCATATCAGAATTACCCTACCTTAACTTATTAAGATTATTCAACTCAATCACTAATAATTCATTCCTCAGGATTATAAAGCGAAAAGGTAAAAAAACTGTCTAAAAAGATACGTATATTTTAGCACCTAGATGGTCATAAAAACTACGGCCAACAGGCAAAGAATATATTCAATCGCAAACGATAATGCTACTCTTGAAGTTTTTTGAGGTATAACATGGAAACCTCTTCTGCAGAAAATGCACAGAATAAGATTTCACCAGTATGGGAATAAATTAATTCTTGCAGTCATATCTTTTCTACACCCGCGTACAGAAAACGTTATATTCGGCATGACTTTTTCTGCTACAAGTGACTATGGAGGAAAATAGTTACCAAAGAGTGAAGGCGTACGTTTCTTTGGCATACTCGTCATAAATACGCATTCTCCAAAATAGAAATTAAAACAAAAATTGGGAAATGTGACTCCCGAGAAGGATCATTTAATGATATCTTTTACCACTTGAAGGGAGGCTATCGGGAATGATTAATTACAAAAAAATCCAATATTTTGCCGCAATAAAGAAAGAACAGCAGGTGATAATTTTCAGCATCGTAAGTTTGGAATGGTGATCTGAATAACCCAAGACTCTATTCCCCCATCATGTTCATAATACATGATTAATCATTTCCGACAATATTTCTGGTAACTTTGGACATGTACCAACGAGTTAGTGGGATGTTTTTGCATGCATTATTGATATAATAGCATGAAAAAAAGACTTTCTCTTAACAGAATATGCATACAATATATACGACACCAGCGATTCATCATAAAGTTGGCATTGAGATTTAAGATTTAAGGTATATTGATTCATGTTTACGATGCCTTTTTGAGGAATTGCACGACAAACAGAATCAAAAATTGGCAGAAATATCCCTACTATATTCATTAATGTGAATAATAATACCCTCGGATCAAGTAGAAGGAAAATACATAAAACACAAATGGTTATGGTAATACATAAAACACAAATGGTGGCTTTATTCTATCCAGTCAAACAATCCAATGGTATATTCGCCATGCTTGTTAATGTCTGTAAATGACTTATAAGCAGCACGCACTTACAGGACGATACCATGGCATTGACATTTGTTTCCGCACACGAACTGACCTTTAGATATACTTTGATTGTGGTGGATAGAAGGTTTGGATCGTTCCTGAAAACTGTCATTATAGGTGTAGAACTATTATGATATAAATCTGCTATATACTATTATATAGAACTGTTATTATATCATCGTGGTCTTCCGAACGTGATATAGGTACCGTACGTGATATAGGTACCTTCAATCTTACAATAAAACTATTTAATTCTTCAGATGCACATTCATCCTGCCACCCGTCATTTCGCCTATTCCTTTTCCTTTTATTTCCGTGCTTACATAACATTCTCCCTTCCCTGACAGCCTTCAATTGCTCCATGCGGCAGTGATGGAAGATCTCGTATTCACACTCATAATCGTGAAGGACCCCATGAACTTTAGAATTGCTCGTAAACATAGCACAGAAAACGGGTTACAGGGGAATGTAAGAGTACATTTTTTCCTTTACACATTGAACTCTTCCTTACTCAAAGCGGCCCACACCATTATCATTACTTTCTACAACACCAGAGTTTAGAGACATTGAGCGCATAAAATGTTATGCCTTCGGAGAAATAGTAATTTTGACGCGTTCCAGTCATGCAGAGCTTACGGCGATGGTAGGTAGGTACTCGGGCGAGCGTTTTAAACCGTAGCAAAATCCTTCCAAATATGGGCGCGGTGTGAAACATAATCTCACGGCGCGGCAGGAAATCACAGTTTTTAAAATCATCCGAAGAATGCTTTCGTAAAGAAATGGGGCAATAGACAAATGAATGCCGTTTAGGGGGCAAGCGGTGAGATTGTGGGTACGAATTGGACACCTTTAAAGAGGGTCCTTAAGGAGGAGAAGAGCACGAGAGCACGCTATTTCTAAGATCTTTATAAGCGGCAATCAGAGCTGGAGCTCGACCACATCCGTTTCTGGCTTTTTAACGCCCACGTCAATAAAAGAAGAGATAGAAAGAGGTGGTGCGTGTGAGGAAGGGGTAGCTGGCTGGTGCCTGCTTTAGCTTATCAGTCGGACCTCTGGAAGGGCATCTTATATTCGTTCAAGATAGAGAACTCCACCACAAATTAGAGTGAAATAATTGGGTAGAAACGTAACATCTGACGACAGAGATTAAATGTGCCTACCTACCATGGGAAAATATTCTTCACCATAGCATTGAAAAAAATAAAAATCGCACCAAGTCCACGAGTTAAAGCGATTAATACTAGAGTAGAGAGGCAGAAGTAGGGGACACGCGGAATTCGGGTCACATGAGACATTTCTGACACAGGATTTTACGTGTATTCTTTCCATTGTGCTTAGTTATTAAAAGGGCAAATATTGAGTTCAGTCCTTCAAAGTATTCTCATCGTAAAAGATTGAAATCCGTCGTCGAAAATTACCCAGCAATTGATTTTTATTGCCGATTTCCACTTCGATTAGCATGGTGTGTGCCAAAATCATCGGATACAAAACCTTAAAAGACTTTCGTCTGAAACAATTGGCCATCCACTTAGTGTGAAAAAGTGTAAAAAATAAGAGCATATTTAGTTACAATTTGGAAACATCTTTCAGTCGCAATGTCAAATCAGGAGAACGGGAGATGTAGGCAGTATTCAAAGCATATCATTATCTATCAATTAGAATTATTTTGACCTAAGTCTTCAAAAATAAGTATTCATAAATTCACAATCGAAATGTATGGAACTACGCGCTGAAGTTTGCGGCTGCATTTTGTGGAAATGATCCATATTTGTATGAATTAAAAAATCATTTGTTATTTTCCACCCTACATATTTATTCAAAATTTCCGACCGGTTTCAACGTCTTCGAGCCATTTTCAAGGGCTAGCAAAAAATGTGGTAGGTTCTGTAAATGAAATTGATTGTTCAGATAATTCAATTATACTTTGAATAAAAATATAGTGTTGAAAATAGTGTTTTAAATTTCATACAAATATGCATTTACCTAATTTTAAGATAGAATTTTACCGGAATTCTCTTCTAATAGCCAATGTAAATTAACAGCCCGTATCATACAATAATATTTTTACATAAATATGTTGCAAAAACATTTTTACTACAATTTCACGTATTCTCATATATTTTATAATAATGTTAAAAATAATTAAAAATACATATTATAGTGAAAACATTTTTAAGGGTGTCAACTTCCTCGGAAAAATCAGGAAGTTCCGTCTCATTATCTAACCAGATCAACACCTAGAAGGATTATATTCTCAAATGACTCAATTACTGATAAACGCATGGTTAGCACTTAAAGTTAATACTGACACTATCCTGTTAAAGTGGAATGAAAACCTAATTTAAATCCTGAGATTTTAAAAAAACCCACACCCTTATTTTTCCAAGCATTTAATTAAAAAATTCACCACTTTTGCACTATATAGGTCAGCTGATTAGATCCCGCTAATTAAATTCATAGGTACTGCTTTTATGAAAACAACCTTATTATACATTTGATTACAACTAATTTTTTGGTAAATAATAGAAAAGGGTGCCCAATTTTTCGTCATAACCGAAATTATCACACAATCGATGCCTGACACGAACTGAATCTCCGAGTTATATAATGGCATCATCAAATAGGGGATACCCGCATGAAAAGCCTCCGATGGGTACACAGCTGTCCTGAACGTAGGGGAGACCTAGATGATGACGATGAATGGATTCAACTCAATGGATCATCCTTCATTTATTCTGGAAGGATGAAGCTCTAAGAACACTTTCAACGTGCCGGGGAGCATGGCATGGGAGAAAGGCTAACGCCCAGCCAAATACACAGCGGGAAATGTTAACATTTTTAACATACTTACGCACCTCGTAATATAGTGATGATAATTTATTAGTTATGAAAAAAGTTGCCAGAAAACTTTGTCAATCATACATTATTTAACAGCTGAATGGCGAAAGGAAAACGTTTTATTTTCATTCTTGACCATAACTTTATTACTCTGATCATCAGACATCAGACTAGACACACGGATCGTAATGGCAGGGTAATGAAGATTTAAGATTTTTTGATCTGAGGTTTTGCGTATCGAGGAGTGAGAAATATTTCAAAAGTTATGCCCCCCTAAAAGTATGCCGCTAAGCATCACTAGAGCCTGTTGAGATTTTTTCCGACCTGGAAAGGGGGACATCCCGTGCGACATGTGCGGGGGTCCGTAAAGCGGGAGGGAAGGGGGGGGGGGAAGAAGATGAGAGAGGGTTGCTGCTCTTGCTCCCTTCTCTCCAAATCCTCTCCGAGCGCGCGCGCTGCCTCCTCGTCCGCGTGGCTGTGGAGTCGGGGCGAAAGGTTCGAAGGGCCCGGGCCCCCCGCAGGTGCACACCGCGGCGAGGGGGTTTGTCTCTGGGGAGGCGACACAACCACCATCGGGTCCCACTGCTCTCGGAGCTAACCACCCAACCACCCCCCCCCCCCCCCCCCCCCCCCCCCCCCCCCCCCCCCCCCCC
>LYUA01001054.1:378808-394706 GCA_002093875.1 Calopteryx splendens | reverse complement strand
CCCCCCCCCCCCCCCCCCCCCCCCGACTGTCTCCTTGGCACCTCCCTCGAGTTCTTATCCGGCCGGAGGAGTCTTTTTTCTCTTTCTCTTCCACGTAAAACTGGATTTACAGCCACGGGGATCCTTTGCCCCACACACCCGCCCTCTCCCCGCCACTTGGCCTCACTACTACCCGCCGAACTCTTCGGAAGAGTCCGCTCATCTCTCACCATTCCTTCCCATGTCGACGACGTCTCGGGGACATCTGCAACAAGCATCCTTCGTCCCTCCCCATTATGTATGCATACACTATTCATGTCGCAATTCCAAAACTTTGAAACTCATTAGGGATTGATCGGTTGAATGGTCAAAAACTCCCATAGGTGCAGGTGCATGGAGCTTTTTAGTTTGTCTAGGAATTTTATGGAAATAAGTCCAAAAAAAAACTCGTTCAAATAAGGATAGAAAAAGCAATCAGTAGTTTAGAAACTAAACTCCTTCATTCACAAAATGCTAAGAAAATCTAGCCGACATCTAATCCGAAATCTAGCTTACCTTAATCAGTTCGTTCGCCCAACCGAAGCCTACACTCTTCGATATTTAACATAGATGAATAGAACGACTGCTTTAAGTCATTAACCCATTAAAAAGCCTCAGGACACGAACAAATTACAACCAGCATATCCAAAGAACTGGTACCAGAATGAGTACCTTATCCAGTGATCATATTTAAGAAGTCCCTAATATATTACACAGCACCCGATGACTGCAAAGTAAGAAATACAACTTCTACATTTAAAAACCGCATTAGGGTGGATCCGAGAAATTACAGACTCCTCTACATCAAGTCCTTTTCATGTAAGGTATTGAAAAATATAATTGTTAGAACTATAATGAAACATCTCATTGCCGGGATACATTGATGAATAATTATCACGGTTTTATATTAGACCCAGCCATACTAGATTGCGAAATAGAGAAAGCATTAAAGGAAGTGAAATCTAACAAGACCGTGGGGACAGATAATATCCCTGCAAAATTACTCATGTATTTAGGAAAATATGGAAGCAAGAATTGTTTAGGTTTTATGGTAACCTGTAAATGTCTCCGACTACACAGGTGAGGGTATGGGATGGAGAAACAGGGTGGACAGTGGCAGGCAGGGGGGTGAGATAGGGTTGTCCGTTATCAACCATGCTTTTTATGTGTAGAAAATGGTAGGGAGAGCATGGGCAGGACTAGAGGTAGGAGTAAAAGTTGGTGGGGAGCTTATCTAATTTGTCAGGTTTGCAGACGATCAAGTTTTAGATAGCCAATCTGCCAAGAGGTTGCAGTCATTTCTGAGCTCATGAGATGAAGAGGTTTTCGAGACATAGAAACTCAAGGTTAAACTTAAAGGAGAGGGCATAAACTTGAGCCGGCTGAACATTATTCCTATTTACGCAGTGTATTGGACGATGGTGGGTAATGTGGTAGGAAAATTAGAAGAAGAATCAAATTAGGCAAGGAAGCTTTTACACGGAGGATAAAATTGATGACAAGAGTCTTACGCGAGGATATAAGGGAAGTATTGGTGAAGGCTTTGATTTGAGGCATAGTTTTATTAGTTTTGGAAACTTTATCGTTGAGGCAAGGTGAAAATCTTAGGTTGGAGGCGTTTGAGATATGGTTGTGAAGAAGGATCGTGAAGGTGAAGTGGACGGAAATGAATACGAACGAAAAATATTTGGGTATGTTATGAGAGAAGAGAAGGCTATTAGGGGAAATCTAAAGTAGGCAGGGAAAGTGGATGCAGAGCGTATTGAGTGTCGATGGGTTGTTGAAGAATGTGATCGAGGGTTCAATTTTGGGTATGTGAGGTAGAGGGAGAAAAGTAATAGGCAGGTTGTATGGAATGAAGGGCGGAAGAAAATATACGGAAGTGAAGAAAGGGTTATTGTAGGGTTGATGTGTCAATTAGAAACCTACCTTAACCGGTAGATTACCATTAATAATAAAAAAATATTAATCCTTATTTATAATATGCTTCTATCTTATGGATACCTCAAGAAGTGGATTTGATTGCCGAATTTGATCGCGTGCGACGAAGACCCTCCCTTACATTAGATTAAATCTCTTACATAAATTAGAATTTGGCATCTGTTTATGATGATTTGAAAATGTATTTTTAATCCCGTCGTACTACGGTAGAAGTGATCACGAAAATAAGATTGGATAGATAAATTGCTGAAAGAAAGAATTTAAAATGTAATTTTTCCCGCGAACGAAAGGGCATAATAATAACCAAGGACATATCTCAGTAAAAAATATGTTACGCTAATTAGTCCAGTCAGTAGTATCCATTTTATCTTATTCAATTGCAAACTGTACCAGCAGTTCATCGTTTCACATGCGTAGAGTAGTGCGTACATTATACATAGATGTTTTAGTGCAAATAAACCTGTTGGCATAATTTAATTCCATCGCTTGAATTTAATTACATCTCCGTTTACCACAAACATTATAGCAACGTATAATTTTGGCTGTACATGTGTGGTGTGGAAACACCCTCTGCCATACCTTGAAAATTCTAGTGGTGGCTATCAGGGTACCAAGGCTCTGTTAATGTCTTCACTCGTGATTCTGCCCTCCAACAAGATGGACTTGACACCAGGATCAGGTATTTCCAAGGCATTAGGTTCCTTTTATTTATCATTGTGACAGTAAGACCTCATTTGATCCCACATTTCACCGAGGAAATCTGTAATAAGAGAAAGTTCCCCCGATTCTTGTAACATAACTTTTAACATAGCAGCAATATGGAATATGAAATATGTGTTAGGCACTCTTAAGTCGTGCAAAATTTTATAGAAAGAACCTTTTATTTCGTGTACTAATCGTTTCAAGATTTTACTCAGGTTTGGCTAGTTAGTTTCAGACCCTTATTTCCCCAATATAAATCGGTTTTTTCGGTTCTCGGAAGTATATTTCAGAGCACCATAATCAAGTGGTTCTGCATTAACAACAAAAATCAATAAAATAATAAAAGTTCTCAATCCACGTTTTTTGAATGAAACATTCCTTGACGCCTTCAATCCTGTATGGCTGGAAAATCCTGTACCCAAATCTGCTTATGTTAGCATAGGGTAATTTACGGAAAAAATAAAATTTCAACCGGCTGAATGCAGGTAACCCCTGTCGGAACGCGTCGTTTGTGTATGCAGACGATTGGTGAATCATTCATCTATTCCTTAATAGGTGGTGAGTTTTTCCTTTCCCCCATTTCGTTTTCCCAAAATTAATTAGATAAAGGGCTCCGTGTTCTTCCTTTGATCTCCCCCCTTCCTTTCTCTCTTCCTCACTTCTGTCAGTCTCTCCTTTTTGGATTTTTTCCCATTTGGTTGTAAGATTAGTACTCACAGCCGCACGGCCATCGCGTGAGCAAGGTCAAATGTCGTTAGCTTTAGACTTTCAAACACACGCAGCCGTGCACGCAGGGTGGGACCTCCAAAATGGTCACTCGAGGGTTACCGGTCAATGCGAGGAGGTGTACGCGGCGATTCCGTGCGGTTAAGTGTACCCGTGCCGCAAAAGAACAGTCCCTCATTCGGTAATATTACATTCATCCTTTTATTTTGGGTGCGTTTCTGTTTGTGTATGAAATAGACGACTTGAAGTGACGAAAAAAATGAGTAAATGGTCACGGTTTTAATTTGATTCATACCTACTTGTCGTATTTGAAATGTACTGCGTGGCTTACAGGAATATGCTTTCTAAAGTCTAGTCCCATTGGAATAAATTAATGGACGGCTAATGAAGTGATTTATAAAATTTTATCTAGGCAAGGGCGGGAAACGCAAGTGTCAGACTTTGCAACGAGATCAAAGAATTTTCAGGCTAACATCCAAAGGTGCTTGTCGTTAACCACCCAAAAATCCAGAATTTTCTCTCTGGTCATGATTATAGCAAGCATAACTGAACTAATAATGAGTATTACCTGTGACATAAGTTATTATGGTAGAAATTAATCGCAATGCATAATACGGGCAATATAGAACCGATGTTGGGAAACTTAAATTTTACGAATTGTAGTGCAATAACCTTGAAGTGTTAAGATAATCCTTAAGGTTTTATAAAGTAATCTTTTATCCAACTCATAAATTGAAAGACACCATTTCAATCATTAAAGAATATTACAATATTTGGAATTTAATGAAGTTTAATTAAATTTTGAATAATTATTTGGTCAGAATTAAGTGTTCACTTTTAAGTTCCTGTCAATCAATCTCTTCAAATATTTGATTTCATTAATAGCAACCCTCTGTTTCATTTGGCTCCATTTTAATTTTTAAAATTTATTAAAATAGATGCGGTTAATTTTAATAATATTTTTATAGTACATCTTATTTATATTTAGTGGCTATGTTTTAAAGTTTTAAATTATATCTGTATTTTCTCCAACTGTATCTCACTGACATTTCCAGGATATTAGTAATGATGAAGGCGGTAACTTTGAAGCTATATTTGCTTCGTTTAAAATAATAGCCTCAATGAAAATTGGTGCATAAAACATAGCACACATTTTAAATTTCCAAACTGTGTTCAGCCCCACAGTTAAATCACACATACTATCAATGTTCATGGCGCTGTATGCATATTTAATCAGACATATTCTGTAATGTTGTGTAATTGCATTATACTTGGCTATAAAATATATTAGATGCCAGAGTTGTGATGCCTTAAGCCTTGTAATATTAAGTGTCAACCGTGTTAAATTGTTGAAAATACTTTCTATTTGCCTAATTTCTGAAGACGACACTTTATAAATTGGATTATATAGTTGAGACGACGTCGGAAGTTATCACTCACCCTACAGAAAGAATTATATCGCCTGAAATTCTAGTTCGTCCCCTCCTTGACCTTGGTAAATATCCTTTCATTTGCACAATGTGACCTTTTCAATTTAATTTCGTTGTATCGATCCTTTAAATTCTCTATGTCTTCAGACTCACTTTTTGTAGCTTTTCCATCTATGTCCATAAATCATATTGCCATATTTATTTAAAAGGCTTTGGGGAAAAACTTCAAAGTTGATTTACTTAAAAATTATTTTGAGAAAATTGCTTTATGGCAGTGAAACAATGAATTTTACAAAGAGATACCGAGAGATTGCGAACAGTGTTGATGCATCAGATTAAAAAAAAATATTTATGGGCCAAGAAGCATACCAATGCAGTTTAATTGAGGTGGTGGAGAGGGAAGTAAAGTAGCGAAGGAAAAAAAATGGTTTGATATATTCCGAAACATGGCATATTCATAAACTCTATAATGAAAAGAATGGCAAAATCTAAGAGAGAGAAGAGTAAAACAAGAGAACAGTGCGTCTCCCAGTTAATTGGTGATGCATATTTTGGAAGGAAATGAAAGAGAAATTTGAGAAATGGGAAGGAAATCCAAAGAGAGGGAACGCTAGAACGAGACCCTAAAGTTACAACCAATCTGGCAGACGATTGAGGACTACAGAAGTCAAGGCTGTCGAAAAAGTATTTTTTTATTTATAACGTGAATAACAACCTTTGATGACATTTTTATTTTTACTCCTACTTCTATAGTGAATAAAATAATAGCCCCCTTTCATCATATTGTTATCCTGCGGCGACTTCTGTCTGAGTTCCCACTCAGCCGGAACTCCATAATACACTAATTCGGATGCGATCCACTCCAAAGCCCCCGTCACTAGAACTTTGCTTCATTCAAAATTTCAATCTTTCCCTTAGTCGCTGAAAAATGATGGAGCCTGAGAGTGTGTTGCTTGAAGAATTATAACAAAATAGCGAAGCGCGTCGCCGAGGCATTCGAAAGCCTGGGCTACCGTACGACCGTACCGGTCGACCCTACCATTCTTGGGATTATTTACTGGGAGTCGAGGAGTTTATGCGTTAAGAAAATTGAAGACGATGAGGTGGAAACATTTAAAAGTATTTTTTCTAAAAATTTCACAGAATTTTGATTCATCCACCGCTGCCATCTGTGTCCGTCCCTCCACGCTTACCCAAATTCATAAGTATATTTCCTGGACTCTTCGGTAGCCCACTCGAAGCGAAGGCTGGTGGCGCAATAGCACATTTTTCCTAAGCCATATCACCTTCAAAACTAATTATAAGATTACAATCACACTTGTAACAATTAGGAAATCGTATTTTGAATTATCTCACTGTATTTTTAATGACAGATCTATCTTATATTCCAACTTAATTGTACTCTTATTAGCAGGTTGTTTAAATTTTTCAGAAACACTAAGCTTGAATACACTTCTCCATACACAGTATAGCTCATGAAGCTAATTTCTATCTAACACTGAAAGGTTTGAAATTTGACATTGTTTTTATATTTGGAATTTGACAATTATTTATATTTGGTGGAAACGCACGTTTACTATTCCACATTGACTTAAATGATTTTTCCCATGACTTTTCTCCAGTATTTAACTTTTGGGACAACTTTACAAGTGGGAAATGGGAAAAATGTTTAGAATAAATTTTACTAGACACAATTATTGCAGGGTAGCCGGAGTCCACCTCCTGGTTAAGAATCCTTTTTTTTACTTTCACTTAAACCAGACAATATTCATCACACGAGTCACAAAACATATTTTATTTTGAGAAATTATAATTGAGACAGTAATTCAATGAAGTGTTTGCTTTATTGACTACAGCTTACCGGTATACTGATCAGACTCCCAGCGGTCGGTATCACTGCGAGAACAATCTGCGCATTTGGCGTAGGGATACCTTATACGTAATATGTAAGTGCATAACACACTTTTTCCTTTCACCCCTGGTATTTTTAGATTCGTGCCTGGCCCTAAAATATTCCCTGCTGCCGACTCCTTTAAGATGTTAATTTTACGATCAATTTTCCCACTTTGTCATCGCTTATTTTGACTCGTTTTTGGGTATTACCTTTGACCAATACAATTCCAATCTTTACAAGAATAATTTTCTGGAAACTATAATTCTGAATGATTAGGTTTGCTAGAGCCTTCCGAAAAAGTAAACTTTTTTCCACATAACGATAGCTTAGTGTACTCTTCGGTACAGATAAGGTTATTAAAACAGTCATGATAGAAATTGTCTCAAAGAAGACTGGCTCAAAAGAGCTCAAGACTCAAAATTCCAACCTATTATTTCATGAGTTAACACAATGTAGCATATTGATACTGCTGGTGTTTTTAAATAAATTAACTGGAGGTGGACAATGTATCTTCTTGTCTAGAACATTATGTCTATAACATAAAGTTGACACAAGTACTCACCTCTTTTATTTCGACATGTGTGGAAAAATAAGGAGTAATTTACTAATAACACTGCGCGCCCACAAGAAAATTTGCTTTATTGCACACAAACGGTTTTGTTACATAGTAACATCATCAGGTCACCGAAACCGGTCGAGAACGATAAGTGTATTTTCTCGTGGAAGTGTAGTGTTATTTCTCCTAGTCAAATCATTAAGATGCTCTACAGAGTAGAACCTTCAACAGTTTCTTATAGTGAAAGCATAGAATAGTTTACCTTCCTTTCGCGTGTTTAAGTATACCTATGATGAGAGAAAGTTCCATAGGTATAGTAATACTCGTAATTTGACGTAATTGGGTCTAGTCTTCGCAGTTTTTGGATTATGATGTTGGCAAATTCTTCTTCTACTTCTCCGTGCTGTGTGCCTGGTCTAATTCCAGAGCATCTACTAAATAGAGATTTACCCAGTTCTTGAAAATCTATTATGAAATAATACAAAAAGTCAAACAAATACTGCGTGGCCTGGGAAAAAAAGCCCCTATTGACTCGGTGACCCTACGCGAGAAACTTCAATTGTACGGACGAGAAGACACCATCCATGGAGATTACCCTCCACAGAAGTCTTCTGCCTCAACCGTCAATGGAGTCAAAATTTTGCGATTATTTTTGTTCACTTATTCTGGTTGTAGATTTGAAGAAAAAACTAAAATTTCATGGTTAGTCAAATGTAAAATTCCAAATTATATATTGATTTAATAGCTACTTTCAGCCTAAAAATGTTTTTTTATACTTTTAAAAATAATAGGTTCCAGTAGTGTTGCCAGTCTCATGATATCTTCCCTTACGCACGCACTTATGAGTTCCCTTGTAATTCAAAGCTAATCTGTTCCCTTAAGTGGTGTGTCTACCCATCTAGCCAATGTGTTTTAGGCCGCGCTCCAGCTTTTAAATCGATGACTTTCTCGTGCTTCTCCTTTTCACCCCATCGTTTGACGGCGTTTACCCGAGGGAGATATTACAAAATAATTAGGCATATCAAAGAAGAGATGCGTGAGCATTAGACTGCATTTGCAGATTACAAAGGCTTTTAAATTAAGGAACTATGGGTACGAAGGAGGGACAAGAAAAATGAAAAACAGAACACCTGAAGAGGTACTTAGCAGCCACTAAAAGCAGCGGAATGCTTGCGTCTTCATTTCGCAGTCACACGGTGCCTGAATTATTATTTTGGATTTTGTGAAGAGAACGCCGTAGTAAAAAGAACTTACGCTTTTACATGTGGAAAGGAAATATTTTGTAGGAAACAAAAATAAGATTCATTGACAACACGAGTCCTCGTGAAACAGTGCTGAATTAGTGTGACGAACTAGTACATTTCGCTCAAAAAACTATCAACTCTACAATGATTGATTTCACTCGCGTAATAATATTGTAGGTGTAGTAAATATAGTCCACATGTGAATTCTATGATGTTTTTACGGTTGATAAAAAGTTAGAATGAGCTGAACGATAACTATGAACGTGTAAGTTCAGTGACGCTGAAAATTCTTGGAATTCAAACAGAATTCGAACTATCAGACTTGCTAAGCGACATTATTATCCCCTTCTTTGTGGTTTTCAGTACTCATTGGGAGCACAAGTGTATGCCTTAAAGCAATAGATGCTATAAAATCAATAATTCACATTCGTATTTATGATGTTCACTCTTTCTCTGCTCTCGAATACGCATAAGAATTAGATAAATGTTGCCAAAATATTTTCAAGCTCAAATTTTCGTCAATACTTTTCTTCAGCAAATTAAAAACTTTTGTTGTTATCAAAGTTAAAAAAAATTGTTTTCTCTATAACTTAATTTGCACATTAAGATTCCAAACTTTCTATATCACAGCCCGGTGGGTAAAATGAATGCTGTTTATGATAAACGGTGCATGGTCTCATGGCATTAAAGTAGAGCATTAAAACTAGTGTCGTATGAAATTAAAACATGGTGTGCATAAGTTGTTGGATATACATACCAGTCACTATTTTTACCAGGTGAGGCATGGAAGATCATTTTCAAAGAAGAGAAACAGAATATAGTTTGTTTTTTTTTTCTTTGAGAGCATTAAATGTAGAAAGAGATGAGCAAAAGATAAAAAGTCCGTTGAAAAATGGCTACATAATCAAATGTAGAACACGCGATCTTGGTTCTTTTTAATTTAAGGTTTTCTCTCTGAACATGCATGAACCCTGATTCCTAGTATGCTTTGCCCAAACTATTCTATCTAATACTGTACCACTAAAAGAGAAGAAATTAAAAATTTGTTGATGAAGTGTTACTGAACTCAGTCTTAAATTCTTTAGCCGAAAGGTATTCATAATTGGGCCTTGAGAAAACATGTAATGGTATAAGTCTTTGTAATGCATTTTGACTGATATATTCAATGTGCTGTCTAGCTACAGAAAATCAAATCTTTCATTCATTTAGATTGCCCATTCTCACCCTCGCCCTCACATCATTAACATTCGGGAATTTACATAATTTGTGAAATAATAAATAAAATAACTATGTGTTTGCCACATTAGTTTTTTAATGGGACCTCGACTTGATTTAACTCCCTGAAAATTTCTTTACCTTACAAAAAGTTGAATTTTTATTTCAAAAATTACTCTACGCTTTTATATACTCCTTTATTAAATGCAAATCTTTCTTTTGTGAGGGCAATATGCTATTATATTTAGTTAAATGTTCGTGTGATAGCATTTTTTTCACTACCAGAAACTGCGAATTTGAAGGGAATCTTTAAAACTGGTATTTTTAGATACCTTTTGGTAAATAATGCTTTCTTTAATTATCAATTTGTAATGGGCTTTACATTATTTGACTCAGTAAATTATGTTATCCTTGAAACGGTAGAAGATAGGAATATTTGCAGTTGAAATGAGGATATCGATACATGATGTAGCCTAAGAGTAATGTTAACAATAGGTTTAGCAAAGATGCTATAAAGATGTACACACTGTTCAGCCCTTCTTCACACTAATAGCATGGTATTTTCAGTATTTCCGGTTCTAGTCACCACCACAAATCACTTTAGTCATAAATAATCATTTGGTAAAAAATCAACTTACCTACCTACCCACTGATCCTCCGGATTAAGTTTTCTTCAAATTGAAGGACTTAAAAATATAATGCGAAGGTTATCATCCTCCTGAATCTTCATAATGCTCACTTTTTTCGAGATACGCCTTAAAATACTCTCAAAATAAATATTATTATCGTATTGGTATTGTGGCAAGTGTACTGACTTCCTAAGTCGTGGATTTTCTTCTCAAGATCTCCGCTTAAGACTTCCTAAGACCTCTTCAAACACATTTCTCGGAGCTCCGAACTGGGGACTCCTTAACTCTTTCATTTCCCGGATGTCTTTTTACCCTTTCTCCTCTCCCTAAAATCATACCCACCTCAAAATCACCCCACAACCAATGGTACAAGTAACCTCAGCTGTTTGGCACTTCCAAGCAAAACGCATCGTTAAGGGTTATGAATCTTCTTTTTGGTTTGGAGCAGCACTTGAAGCAAACTTCATGGCCCTAAAATAAGGTATTTCCCTCATTTTATAATTCATTCACAGTTCTTTGCTTCTATGGTGCATTTAATTACTAACTTCAGGAAGCTACTGTGCGTCAGAATTCGAACTGATTAAATAAAGTGCTTCTCACTAACTTATGTTCATCACCTTTCATAAACTGCCATATCTATTCACTCTTTTATGGAAGTCATCATTGCCCATTCTGTATATTTTACACTCTATTATTTCATGGATAAGTCCATGCATTTATTCCATCATATATTCATCATGTATCTATTCCATCCCATATCAATCATGTATTTATCCCAACTTCACCTGATAAACAAAAATAAATTCGTTGGTTTGATGAAATATATATGTCATTTTCAAGTATTAAACATAATTTTGACGCTCAAATAATCAACCTTGACGAAATAATAATTTGTGGTTAACAGTGCAGCATTAAATAATCTGTTCACAGGTATTGTAAAATTGGTGTAATATTTTCATATTTTCACTAAAATTATTTATGAGACTAAATGTTTCCTATCTCCAAACCTTTTAAATTATTTGATAAATGCAAAGATTTAGGTCTTCAATTTTTTAGCGTGTCATATCTAAATATTTTAATGCACTTTATTACTTTACTTTTCTTAAAACCGGTACATCGTCCATTACACGTTCACTAGCATTGTAAACATTTTCACTTCCAATATTCATTCACCCCAAAATTTATTCATACTTGTTTTGTTAGAACTGCTTTCTGTATATTTTTAGCAGATATTTATTTAAATTATTAGTACAATAATGAGAAAATAAAATTTTTAATAATATTCTATTACAGATATTCTCAAAAAGTGAAGCTAAGTAATCAAAATATTTAATTCCATTAGCTCGTATTGTTTTATGCTGTATTTTGACAAAGAATATGTGAAACACATTCCTGTATTTTCTAAGTCTTGGAGTGAATACTTTAACCTAATATCAACACATTGGAGAGGTAATACTCTTATTTAAGCTGGAAACATGGTAATTGAATACGTATGTTTTCTTCGTTAAAATGTCATTATTTAGTGTTAATTCCGTTTATATTCATAAGCTCTTTATATTTTCCTGTATATTACTCACTATTATCCTAATAAAATCTTTAAGAGAGTTAATTTATAAGTTTGATAACCAGTTGAATGGATGAAACCAAATGATTATTTCCACTATTCAGAAAGTAAAATACTAGAATCATTTAAGTCATTTTAGAAAATTATATATCAATTGCATCATGGAAATAATGAAAGGTACTAGCATTCCAGCGCATAACTTAATGGAAATTTTATATTATTATTTTAGGAATTCATATTCAAGTTTTAAAAATCTGTGGTGAATTATTTTAACTCTCTTCCTAAATTTAAGTTAGTATTAGTTCGAGTGAAGTTCGCATAAATTAAGGATTCTTCTTCTCCCACCACAACACTTCTTTGCTGTTTCCATTTAATTGGATTGAATAATCTCTGGAGGTATTTCGATAAATATATCCTTCGGCGATAGGAAAGGAAAAGGGTTTTATAATTTATTTCTCCAGTTACCCCACATCATGTTTCTTTAAAAAATGGGAATAATTTCTGCCATGTCTTGTGTGAATCTTCAGTGAACAGTATTTACCTGTGTGAAGAGGCAAAGCATCCCACTGAAATTTGAGAAGTCGCACATAAAACTTGCCAAATATCTCTTGAGATATGGCGGTCAATTACAATTCGAGTTGTGAATTGCTTCTGGGATTTTATTTCATGCTTCGCCCAAGCGAAATTAAATATTTCTTCATAAATCTCATACAAGAGGCATAAAAACGAAAAATCACTCAGAACTTTATAATGCTTGTATTTTTAATAATTATTTTTATAATAACACATCACACCATCATAACTTTAAAAAAAATATAGTATAACATGTATACTCATGTTCAAAGTTTGTTGGCTGAAAATTTCACGCTCTTTTTATTTCATTATGTAAAAAAAGAACACAATTCACAAAATAAATTCTGATTCATCTCCTTTCTCAAGGAAAAATATTACAGCAGGTACAAACCATATCACCAACAATGAGTCGAACGGAAACTGGAAGTTTACTAACATAATATTACTTCTTATTCTTTGCTTTCCAAAAGTTTTCCTTTACATAGGTGCTTTCCATGGGGTTAACTCACATCAACATTGAATGTATGCAATTACATAATAAGTATTCAACTCGATCTTTGGCTTTCCACCAAAAATTACTTAAATACACGGATACATGAATCAACCATGACAATAAATAAAGTTAATATAAATATTCGAAAAAATAATTGAACAATAAAAAAATAAAAATAAAACATTCGAGACGACTAGAGTGAACGACAAGAATTGGCAAAAGGAAATTTGCACACCGAATAGGTGTGAGTTTTCCGGAGACCAAGCTTCAGATTGTGAGTTTTGTAATGGCACAACGTCAATAACTACCCCAAGGAAGCTTTTTATTCAAACAGCTTCAGGCTTTTTCACTCTAATCTCCTCGGGAAAAACAGCATATTGAATAAAGAACAAACTCTTATTTTTCGTGTTGTTGGTAACCAGAACCGCCAAAAATGATGGTATCGAATTTTTTCACAAACTTACTTGACAACACAGATACATAATATATTACATTTTAAATATTTTAATCCTTATACAATATACAGAGGAACACCTGTAAGTTTGATAACAAAGCGGGAATAAGAAAGAAAGTGTGTGGAAGATGAATCAATAAAGACAAAAATAGATTGAAGGAAGGGTCGTGAGGTTGATTAGGGTGGCATTCAATCCATTATTTTTTTTGTCACCATTTTTTTCAATATGCTCTATATACTTTTTTTTGGGCATTTTCCGTTAACATTTGGGAAACGATTAGTTATGTACATACACATAAAACACACTCTATTATAATATAGATCATTTTTTTCCATTTCCATTTAATGGCGAAATCACCACATGCATTAAAGAGGATTCTAATGAAAAAATCTCTCAACAGCAGTCTGTATTTAAAGTAAAACTCATGTAAGTTGAAAATTGACAAGAGTTGTATTGCATCAAGTATATTACCAATCTTTTATTATTATCCCTTATTTTTTTACGTTCTAAGTGGAAAGGCTCATTTTGTTCGTATTTAGGAAGAAAGGAAATGAGTGAATTTTTAACGACATTTTCCCCTAGTTCTTTTTACACTCTGAAGTCTTATATATTTCATTTTTAAACAAATGATCCGAAAGTAATGAAACAAATGGTTATTCCCTCTGAGCATCATCTTTCTCCATTCTGAGTGAAGTAGGCCAAAAATGTTTCTCCCCAGATTATTTTCACTTCTCCCTTAACAGATATACTTTTTCTGACACTTTTATTTTTAACTCATAAGCATTTTATTTTGCATATGAGCACTACGGTCACATTTCCGTTGACTATCCGATTCATTTATAGTTTTGGGAAAGCACTATATTGTTTATTCTTTTAGGTTTAGGATAGACAGAGGGGGTGAAAAGCTTTCATTCGTGGTTAAAAGGTAGGTATTAGAAGGCAAATTAGTCGGACTAAGGGTTTACAGCACGACATTCACTTTATAATGACGAAATATTGCCAATTCCACTTTACCCCTCGTAAGGTACACGTTCCACTTAAAAGGTTGAAGCTTTTATTTTATCAGATTTCGTGGAGTATTTCGAAAACTTCTTGCCTCCCTTGTTTGGAACGGCCGTTTTTTTTACTCGGGATGTGATTCCATTAAAAATATCTTTTACGGGAGTCAGTGGTTGTGAAAAGGTTTTTTTAAAACCCTATACCTTAAGATTTATTGTTTTCCAATTTATTTAATCTTCTTCATTGTAATTTCATCGGGATGAATACTCTTTTTTTACAATGGAAAATTTATTAGGAGATAAATTTAATTGGGACAGATAGGTAAATCGGGCTGTGAGGCTCTTATTCCCACAATATGAACATTCTAAGATATGGTTTGCACATTTATAATAATTAGTAATTATTTATTATAGTAAAATATACACATTGAATATGTGTGAGAGTGTATGTTTGTGTATGCTTCAAAGGGGACAAAGACAGGACTACTTCATTCCAAAATCCTGTGAACGTGAGGCTACAGGCTTCCAAAAGGAGGGCGGGGGAGTCGGGGGAGTCTCCCAGATTAAACTACCTCGTGTAGGCATTCGATTTTAATTATAAATGCCCATTTTTCTCTGTTCTACACAAATTTTCCCTTGCAATGAGCTCAATACCCATTCTTCTCTGTTACACATAAACCTTCCCGTACAATGAGCACCAATTTAATTCAATTGCCAAAACTTCTCCCACCTTACTTCACTTTTACTTCACCTTATCCAAAACAGCGTTATCGAAATTATAGAGTGAAACGATGCTCATAAATTGAGAAAAAATCAAGAATAATCTTTGCAAGACTAAATTAAAAACAAAAATTATTGACAATTACTCTAGTGACATCTATCTATAAAAGTATTTTTCTATGCCCAGGACAAATTATACTTGTCCGAGTGACTGTAAAACGATCATTTTTTCATAATCATCAAGTTTCGTAGTTCAAGGGCCCACGACTTTTGCGAGTGGAGCCAACTTTAGGATGTGATGGAATCAGTTGGAGGATGGGGTGGATATTAGCATCAATAATGTGATCAAATTTGACTTTTTCACTTTGGTGGGATGACAAAAGGGTGTCGACAAGGGTTTCAAGTGCCGTGAATGAATATAAAATAGACATGTATGTGTATATATAGAGGTATATATATATTATGTGTATAAAACCAGCTAGCGTACGCTTTCTTATTCGTTACATTTTAAATAGCCCTAAAAACTACAACATCAGGTGCTGTTTAAAAAAGTAAACAGTGTCTTCATTCGATACAGCCTAAAAAAGATCACATTTAGGTGCGGCTACCTAATATAAAGAATTAATAACAAGTGGCAGGATTTATATCGTATCACATTGTTGCAGTGCTTGTTTAAACATTCTATTCAACGTGCTATCTACCGTAAAAAATCTCTACATATATATATGTATATATATATA
>LYUA01001054.1:319513-333883 GCA_002093875.1 Calopteryx splendens | reverse complement strand
GGTTGGTGGGCAATCAATAGGGGGGGGGGGAGGAGGGAAAGGAATTAGTGGAGAAATAGAGAGAGAGAGAGAGAGAAAGAACGGGACCGGGATTCGAGGGAGAAAGAGATTATGAAGATCCAGGGGTGGAAATAGGATTGGAGGGAGAGGAGGGTGGCCGGGTGGGGATTGAAGCATGCCGAGAGAAGGTTTGCTCGCTGCGGGGGCGGATCACGACGACGGTGCGCCGGGGGTGAAAAGGGGCGAGGAAGGAGGGGGTTCCTCCTTACCACCGTGAACGCAGATAATGAGAGTGGGTGGGGAGATTGGCTGGACGAAGGATAGAGCGGAGGGGGTGAAAGAGAGAGATATAGAGTGGGGAGAAAAGTGAGTGAAATGAAAAGGGGGTTGGGGGGAAGGAAGATCGATGAAGCCTTTTTTGACATCTCCAAAAGATGAAAAGAGCTACCGCCTCCTTCATGGATCCTTGCACCGAAGAATAAGAAAAGGGAAATTGAAATAGAGGCTCCGCTCCACGGGAATTCATGGGAACGTTAGTCACCCGTTGACCTGCCGAGAGTTTTCTATTACTATCGCCCGAGGGAGTCCACTGCCACTCACTCTCACTCTCTCTCTCTCTCTCTCTCTCTCTCTCTCTTTCTCTCTCCCCTCTCTTTTGCCATACGGAAAAAAGAAAAGGGAGGAGTGCGATGGAGGAGGGGGGTGTAGTGAGAGATGAAATAAACTGGCGTTTCGGCAGAGGAAAATGAGGGAAAAGGAGGGGGAAGGGAGGACAGCCTCCGCCTTATATCTTTCCCTCTCAGCCAAGCGTGGCAGTGAATTAATGGAGGGAACTCGCTCCACGCAGAATACAGTTTTAGACTACAGGTAACCTCAGGTGCAAGATAACTTGAGCAGAATTTTTCCACAGGTGGTTTTATGGAAAAATCTCGGAAGGGAAGGCAATACTGTTTACAGGCCATTTTACGTTTTGATTCTCTCAACTCAATTGCTATTTTATTATGATTACCTATGATATCAATGTTCAATGCAGCCCGTTCAAATTTATATACCTGTGATGAAGTCAAGGCTTAAAAATTTTAATTCGGAAATATATACACATAATGTTACCACAAAAGAACATGGAATGCATAAGAAAAATATACCTCGATATTTATTTCTTTCCCTAGAATTATATCTTCAATTAACATATTTATTCCGGTAGCAAAAGCATGAAATTCGTTGCAATGCATAGAGAAGAATATTAAATTACAGTGGGCAGGGTCACCATTTGAATTCGCTCAGCTTTCAATAAAAAGATTAAAAGGGAAAAGATTTATTAAACAAATGAATTCCTCCAGAAACCTTAGCATAAATGGCTATCTGGTAATTTCATTAAATTTTAACATATTTCGGTAGCTAGACGAAGGCCTCATAACATGTTGTGGAGATGTTTAGAACCTGATAGGGCTAGGGATAAGGGCTACATCATATCAATGCAATACTGCTTCATGAGAATGGTGACTGACAATACTCATGGTTGTTATTAGAAAAGGGATTACCTTTTAGCTCATTCTTAAATATTTTTTTCAGCATGAGATTAGAAAATCAAATATATATACTACTGACACATAAAATACAAAAAATTGGTCAACAATAGCTTTTTTGTAGCCTACGCAGCGCTAGACGAAAAGATTTTAAACGATTGAAAGAAATAATAAATGTTGTAAACCTCATCTCAGAGCTTAAAAAATTGTAAAGTTAAAAATACTCCTAGAGGACAGAAATATTACACTTTATTTATTTCACTTTATCACTTTCACTTTATTACTATCAAGTTCGTCATTGTGATGTGCGTAAAAATAACATCATGAAAATTATCTTTGGGTTCATTTCTTCAGCTCAAAATTTATATATCCTTTTATTGCGGTTCTTGAAAACATTTACCAATATTTGTAGTGACATATTCATTTCTCCCTCGTTACGTCAAGTGAAACTGGAAGTTTTTAAAGTCCTGAATATCCTACACAGTAATCAACAATCTCAACTTTCCACTACCAAATGGTGATATATCTGTTAAAAGTAATGGGTGAAACCTACTTTCACAACTGGTTACTTTATCACTATTTGTTTGTTTGCAATAAAAGTTTGAAATTATTGGCACGGGAAAGAGATAAAAATAAAGAGTGAAGGTGTTTGTGTGCCATCAGGAGCAAAAACGAGAATGACAAGCGAATGAGATAGTAAATGACGTGGAGGAGGGTCGGTTAGCGCATTAAATTCGAGAAAATAATGGGAATGGCTGGGAGACGACGAGAACCAATTGCTTATAAGAAGTCCAAACTGTCGAGATGTGGACGGAGTGAAAGAGAGGTTCCAGAAAGATCTGGTGTACGGCACCCGTGAGAATAAATCTCGTCTTCTGTGCCCTTTCACTTTTTTCTTCCAGTGGAGCCGTCATCTTACACCACCCCACACCAACGCGTCCCTAAAATTCCCAATGACCTCACCTCCCACCCACCCACCCTCCATTCTCCAGACTCAAACCAGCGACTCACACCCCATGGTGAAGGATCCTCTGCCTCAACTTCCTCACTCCACTCCCTCCCACCGATCCCGCCCCGCTCAACAAAAGATCCGTTCCCTGGCCCTTATTTATATTTCTTCCAGACTAGACGCACAAGAAACGTTTACAGACTTTTCGTAACCATTTTCTTATGCATCCATACTTGCTGAAGAGGCGTGAAAAAAAATAGGCTCCCTTCGGTGACGGCACTTAACTTGAGCGGTATACTGGAGATGAGTTACGCAAGGTAACGATCATGGTTAAGGTTCATGGTTATTCAGAGTAGCTTGTTGCCCCATTTCGGAGTTGGGATCAAGAAATATTCTAGCGGACGTCGAGAGGAGGTTCACGGAATGTCTGGCTTGTCGAAGGGCTTTCCTTTCTTCGGTTCGTGACTTCGTCAGCTCTTGATCGGGGGAATATATTCGTGTCGCGAATGCCTTTCTTTTTAATTCGGCATCCTGTTCGCCTTCTCCACGTTTATCGCCTTCAGTTTAATGCTTTCCTTCCTCCTGTCCGGGCCTTCGTCTTTTCTCTATCATACACTTTTTCCCCATCACCTTGATTTCGCCACCACCCATCTCGGCTCAGGGATTCGTTCCTAGCTCCCCTGACACACGTATATGTCTTCCGCTTGGTTTAGGACGTAGCGGTGAAAACGAAATGTGATCGGGAGAGCGAAAGGCCGAAAACGCTAGGCGACATAACTGGAGGTGCCGGGGGTCGTGTGCCGAAGAGAGAGAGACAGAGAGACAGGAACAAGAGGTGAACGAAAGGAAATCGATCAATGGGAACGAGACCAATGAGAAGAACAACAGTCCACAGCAGAACATCATGCATTTTTTCTCTTCAGGTGCTTAGAGACATTGAATATGGATGAATGCGCTAACCGGAAAATTAAATCGTTTTACTCCAACTTTGACCACGTAAACGAAAAATCGTTGACAGTAGAAAGGAACCTCCTGGAAAGCGCAATTTGTCATAAAAAATATTAACGCCTCATGATTTCGAATTGAATGCAGTAGACTAAGAAAAAAATACAACTTTCATTTCTAATCCGAGCATGATAGGTATGAGATAAAAAATCTTGAAATTACTGATGTTATTAGCTATAATGATGACGTGTTGCGGTGGATTCAAATAAAATATGCATTATTGTATTCTATAGATATTAAAACAATAATTGTGACATAATTTTGCGTAACTCCATGAACACCAAGTTTGAATATCAGGAGGATTTGGAATTCTACTGGCCATTGAGCATGGTAAAGGTAATTTTTTAAAATTAATGAATATATTTTACGTCATAAATGGTAAAATCATGTTAAATCAGCTGCCAGGCCCTATGATTTACGTGCATCTCATTTGCTGTTACTTAGAACTTATATACTAGTTTTTGTCAACACAAAGAATAAATCATAGATACTAAATTTAATTCATAAAAAAAGGTACTGCACATCCATTAAAACAATATTTTTTAATACTAGTATTAACTGAGTGATAAAGATACACTGGGTGCTAGTCATATCGTATTATATATTTTTATTCAATTATAAAAATAGCCATCGAAACTCGCATGATCAAAGAGAAAACCTGACCCACGACCTGCAGGTTAGCCGACAAGCTGATCCCCCAAGAAAAGTTAGGTATTTCAAACCTTCAATTTACTACAAATTGATTAAAATAATAACAAGGCTCAGTAGCTCGAAAGGGATATTTTGTAGAGGAACGGGTTCCTTCTGATGCCGATGATCTCAGCTTCTGATGCCAAAATCGATTCATTGCCTCAGGTGTGAGAGGTTCCTAGTGACAAATTTCTCTTTTCAAAATTGTCCGTTTCAACACCCGATTTATCCTTTCCGTTTAGAAATTTTCACGAATTTGAACTTGGGACCACGTCACTATTTACGCTAAAAGCCATTAATGAATGAAGGAGAGAGGGAGCTGGAAAACATTCAACGGAGGAAAACATCCAAGTTACGGGTGAAGGTGTAATTGTGGTGGTAATAAACGGTGAAACCCCTGGACACCGGGGAAGAAGTTAAACAGACGGAAGGTAAGAGAGGAAGAATCTTGAAAAGAAAGAAGAAAAGAAAGGGAAAAATAGAGTACCTCTCCCTGTATAGCGACCTTGATTTGAGGACTATAATAGCCTACGGAAACGTGATTTACCGGTCTCCATATAGTGTTTGGGGACGATAAGCACGCCCTCAAGGATTTTGAAGGCAAACAGAGCCTGGGATGGCGGAGTAGAATTAGAAGAAAGGAAATCGAGAGGGATGGAAAGAGAAAAGAGGGGCAGAGGATGAATGTTATCCACCCACCGTCACTTTTCGTTGAAGGCGGCGCAATATTTAGAAGAGGCAGTTTCGAGTGAATTGTGTGCACTGGTTTGAGTAGTGTGTGTGCGTGGCAGGGGAAAATGATAAATTTCGTCGTCTGGTGGAAGTCGCGGACGGGTTTGTTGACGCTGAGTCGAAGGGGAAAGTTCCATTCTGTCTCGAATAATCGTCCTCGGATACCGTAAATCGAATTGCCGTCAAGGTTAAACGTGTTCCGCTAAACTTTTCTGAGAGCCAGCACCTCAGTTATTTATTTTTGACTCTCTATTTCTCATGCTTGAGCACACACAGAGTATTAAAAACTCCATTAGGGAGGAGATTAAAAATAAGCCTTACGCTGCGCCAAAACTAAGCCATGGCATTCATCCACTTGAGAGATGCCGCTTAACTGCTCTTAAGTTGAAAAATGGCAACAATGACGCCAAAAATTACTGCATTGTGAACATGGAACGATTTTCTCGAAGAATTAGCAAGCGAGGGGCAGTGAAAATGTAATGAATTCTTGGATCTTGGAAAAACTATTCAGGCGTGAATAAAATGAGTTTAACTTTACCCGCCGAGATTTTAAGACCGAAATTGCTTCATCCTGACGGGCTTTCACTACAATAGTTGGTTTTTATTTATATATTTGAGGCCCTTGGAAACGTGTGGCTTTCGACTAATGGCATTTATTCTAATTTTTTACATTGCTTCTAGGAAGCATAATAGAAAATAGATAGATACTCATAACTATTCAGTTTGGAATTTTCCTGATAAAATATAGAATTCCATTACCTTAAGATAATTTAGTAAACTTCAAGAGCGAACAAAGAGAAAAAGAAACGAATAAATTCTCTGAATACCTTTAAGCATCATTCATGCAAATTTGTGGTTCTCTTAGAAAGGATTCGCAAAATTTTGAAGTTCAGTTGCATATCGTTTGTACCATTTCAACGCATAGTTTGTTAATTACAATGATGTTTGAGCGCCGTGACCACTGCACGCTTTACTACACAAATTTTACTCCCTAACAATTCCATAAGAGTGAAATGGAGATGAAAAAAGGGTGGGAGGAGTAAATAGCAGTCCGACCTATCCTTTATAGCCCACGATAGTGTCCAGCTAACTGTGCTTAAAGTTAAATCCTACCCTCGCATTTTCCTCTTCTTCCATATGTTCCCAGCCGTTCGTCAAACACAGCAGAGATATGGAGAGGAAATGAGAGGGAGTGAGAGATATACCTTTCTTTCGACAGCATTTGCCGTACTCCCTGCGTGTTCTTTAATTCGCATGATCTTTTAAGACATCCAGAGAGTGGGGTGCCGAAGTTGCACCTTGCCACCGGGACGAAAGGACTTCATGAATAATGCATAGCTTTTAAGAAGAAGAGGTAGAAACGGATAAAGAGGGAAAGAGTGCACTTGGGCGAGGTCTGATGGCGACTTGGGAGAGAGGAAGTAGAAGAGGGGAGGAGGAGGGGTCAAGGGGAGAGAAAGAAAGTGGAGAGGCAGACGCCTCCCAGGCAGCACTCGATATGGAGACAGTCTGGGGCTGGGAAGGAAATGGGGAAGAGGTGGTGCGGGAGAAGAGAGAAAATTATGTGTCCTATGAGGTCTCCTTCAATAGTATCCTTCTCAATTAGAGAATTATCTCATCTCCCAATATTTTATTTCCGTTATCCTCATTAGTCCCAGACGAAGTGACAGTAAGCTAACTTTACATTACACGGAGTCTATTTTTCTCCACCCTTGAGGTATGCCTACGCGTGTCGGCTTGCTGCGTCCTGGGGATTGTATGTCTTGTTATGTTGACGACGTAAAGTGGGCACGTCTTTTTTTTAACTCATTCACCAAACTCTCATACCAGCGAATATTTATCGCTAATGCTTGCATTATGCCTAATTGCGATATAGCAATGGGGGCAACGCGATAAAATGGTCTCGGTATCGTGAACGGGAATGAAAATGTCATTTTTTTAAATTTTACGCATATTTCTGTTGTGTTAGTTAAACCATCCCCATTTTGAGTACTGATATCAAAGCGTGAGAAAAACCTTTCGTTCTCTTTTTCAAATCGATCCCAATTTACGAGAAAGGGACTGAGGAACACAGTGATCACTTCAAGACAAATTGCATAACAATATTAATTGAATCATTTTCATTTTTTCCATCTGCTGATGCCTCTTAAATTATTAATTTTCTAATGATCAGGAAGTAGACTAAACAACATTTACTTGTGGATAATTAGGTTAAGTGTATTGATTCTCAAAGAATTACGGCTTAGTTGAATTTATACTCTGGTGCTTAGTTGCCACATATTTCTTCCGGATCAAGAAAACTGTTAAAATATTCAGCTTCAGATTTCCCTAATTCCACGTGGTACTCATCCCATGCTCTAACTCAATTATTTTTCGGTTACCGTAATTATTCTTTGACGATGCCCTCGCTTTGCAATGCAATTTAACCATATATTCATCTTATTTTACTGATTAACCTATCCAGGAGCATGGTAGTCAAGTGGGAGAGCGTTAGATTACCGACCGAAGGGTTACGGAATCAAAATTTGGGGATGTGGTGTGATTTTGTAGATACCAGAACATTTTATTTTGGCGAAATATTTGTTAAGATATTACCTAATTTTATTTATGTGGGTACTTGTGTAATGGAGAGAAGAGATTGGCTGTATGTTATTCGCGTGGTCGATGATTATGTTCTTTGACTAAATATCCACATTTTGCCAGTAATTTGATCTACATTATGTTTAACAAAGGAAGCAAATCCTCCATGTTACGTAAAGTTTTCACTTTGCATACGCGCACTTAGTTTAGCTACAGGTGACATTTTAAATGAACGAAATTTCGTTTATTTGTACATTTGCTTAACACTCCAGTGTGCGTCCAGCGTTTGTGTTCATCTCACCATAAGGGCTTACAGAAAATGCCAGGGAATTATCAGGCAGTTAATTATTATAGGTTACAAAAAACTCTAATTCTACCAACTCTTTTTTGTAAATCAGTGACCTATGTAAGATGCCCTTAAACCTACGTACTTTATTATTTCATAATTTTTAATACGCGCTCATTGGTCAAAGGCATGGAGTAATCGAGTAGAATCTAATATTTTTCCGTTCAATATTTTATTTTATCTTGCTAGAGAACGAATTCCGAAAAACATTATATCCTATTTCACGCGTGTATGAAATTTCAATCCCTGTTTATCCCTGGAGCCCTAAAATGGAATATTTTAATGCCTTTTTGATAATTCATTTAATTAACGACCTCCCACGTCCATCCAGTCTCTTTCATTCTCCACACGTTTCCCCTCTATTCATGAAAACTTTCGGTCGTTACCCACAGATATCCGCCTTTCCGCAGGCCTCCGGCGAGTTTTCTCCACACTATCACCAAGTTCTTGCGTTTGCCCCACAAGCTTCTTTGGGGGACGCTGCTTGGGGGACGCTTCGAAAAAATGCTCACTCACGAGGAAATCCCCAAAGCTGCCATTCGTGAACCCTTCTCACTATCACCCGTGGCTCCTCTGACATCCCTCTCTTCTCACACTCCCTACCAAACGGTTTCCGTTTCGCGTCCCGAGGGCTCAAATTATAGATTTGCATCGGCGTAAGGATTACGTGGGGATTATGACAGATTTCACGGAGTCATGGCTTTGTAATTAAGTCAGAAGGAAGAGGCAAGGGTGAGGATACTTGAGCAAAACTTGAACTGAATTTTGAATCATGCCAAGGAATGAGGGCCATGGGCCAAGGCTACGATGCTAGTAAAACTGCGAAGGGAGGATAACATGAATGTGGGGGAACGTCAGCATTTAATCCTCCCATATTTAGGTGAATATGCGGATCTTGTGAAGCCATTTACGCAAATGGACCGTAAATTATTAGTATCCAAATGAAGAATTCATAAGATTCGTTCCGAGGTATATCCTTAATGACTTCTGAAGACAAAATTTATACATGCTCACATAGGTATACTGGAACTGTGCACTGCAGTAATTGGGTTTATCCCGATTAATTCATGTTTCAAATCGCTCACATATACAATATTACATTTATTCTAGTCCATTTCGCAGGAAATAATAAAATTTAGTGTAAAAATAAATATATAGCATTCAACCATCGAAACATGCGAGAGTCAAAGGCATGTAATTTGTGGTTTTTTCAGTGTTAAATATTTTTCACTTTAGTTCATACACTAGAACCTTAGAAAAAGTGCCTCCGAAAAAACTGATATTTGGTGCACGAACGAGTGTTGATAGTAGTAATAAACCTGAGTCATGGAATTAGGCCCCCACGTTTGGATCACTTTAGCATCTCGAATGTTGCACCACGCTATGAAAACGAGAACTACTAAATGAAGGCACACATCTTCAGAGAACCTCAAATTCAAAAATTATCCCTGCCACTTCATTTCTGAACTCATTATAATTAACATGCTTCGAACGCAAAATGCTTGCAAAGGTCAAAGAATTATATTATAAGTAATGACTATAAATATTTGAAATTCCGTTATTTTATTGTCACGGTAAATACACTAATGGTGAGTTGGATAGACACATTTTTGACAGCCGATAATTTCTCTTAGACTGAATACAAATTCTTTATTTATCGAGGTACTTTTGCACTCAAGTTACAAGTTTTATTTGAAGGTAGAGTCTACTTGAAACTTTAAGGATTTAAAAGGAACACATTTAAATATTTGTCATATTGATGAACGTCCATAAAAATGCTTGTACTCCCGATTGACGGATTAACTTGTTATACCACGAGCAAAGGGGACGGGAGCAAGTGAACTGCTTGGGGAAGCACTGCTGGTGCACGTGATAAAACTGTCTCGAAATGGTGCACAGGAACTGTAGCCGTGCTAGTAAACGGAGGCAGAAGGATGAATCTATATTCACAAGGTCTGGGATGGCCCGGCTGGCCAATCTACCCGGCTGTATGACCCCGAAAAGAGGTAGGATGAGGATAAGGTGACAGAGGCCAAGATATTTTTTTTTACTCGCTAGTATAATTATTTTCGATTACAAGATACAATCTAGAGCCCTAATTACAAAAAAATTAGGTCTTGAACATGTCGGGAGTATCAGCTCCTGGCACTTCAACTGCACAAAAGTATGAAAGTATCCGATAAAAGCATGAAAGGCTCCGATATGATGACGTGTTATGGACAATCAAGACCATGAGTGAGTGGTAAAGTGGATGAAGCAATAATAGGTGCTGAAACGATTCCAGGAGTCATTTTGGCACGTCGCGAATGTAGGAAAACTGCCACAGACAAGAGAAACGTCGCGAGACGGACTTAGATGTGCTTAATATGCGTAACAGATCATCGAGTCAAAGGTCAGAGACAAGTAATGACGGCTAAGTCGGTAAAAAATATAGCTAGGCCACATCATCACGTTCGCTATACCAAGATCCATAATAATCATGACCCAATGCTGAAGGCAAGAGAGTCGTCTCTTCAAATAGTAAATTCGCCTTAAAAAAGCATTATCACGACGTAAATTTATCATTAAAACCCCTCGAGCTTATTACTTTAACGGAATTACCATTATGAATTCATCGGAATATTTATAAAATCTCTTTTTGGTAGACATGATTGCTTAGGAGAGGTTAGGTGATTATTATATCACGTCCAATGGATAAAATGTTGAGCAGATTGTGAAAAGAAATTCTTCGTTTGGTAGACGCAATTAAATTTGTTAGATACTACCACGAATGAAGGCATACCCACCACACTGCAGCCACAATCCATCCAGACAGAGGACATCCATCCCCGATGCGGACTTAAGGGTTTGCCGGCACGCTTTTTATCCGTCCACGCCGGTCCCAAGTCGGATCAGCTACTTTGGATATTATAACTTAAACATTATACACGAACTTATTATTTCGGTTGATTCTAAATTCTGTTACTGACTGTGAGATAAGAACTTTTCTAAATTAATTAGCTATAATAATGTACGAAAAGTTGTCAAAAACACTGGGCATGTAATTTTTTCCAGACAGTTAAAAGAAAAACATTTTCTGACGATTCTTGGTGTTCAGTGATGGAAATGAAACATTCCACTCCCGTATGCGGACAAAAAAGAAAATTAAATCCGTTTACACTCCAGGATCGTAATACTCACGTGTCTCATTTCATTTCCCGCTTTATCCTTGCGTTCATTTCTTAAAGCTTAAGAGTGGATGGGCAGGATTTTACTCAAGTTGACGCGCTTAAAGCAGGTCAAGAGGTTAAAGTCGAGGCGAGCGACGCAGGAGTGGAGGGAGGGGTGTCCGAAGCAGGGTGCGAGGACTTGGAGATGGAAGAAGGAGGGAGAGGAGAGGCTCAGAAATAGGGCCAGATGTGATAAATGATGCACATCAATTTACGCGCCGCTCCAGGGATATTTTCAATGGACGGCGGCTTAATTATTTCGCAAGAAAGGGGGAGAGACGTGAGATTGGCAGAGGGGTGAAAGGGTGAGGAGGGAGAAGTGAAACGCGATTGAAATGAGGGCTCTATGAGGGCGGGGACGGCGGAGCGGGTATTCGGAAGAAAAATGACGGCGATGGACGAAGTACGATTCCCTCAAATCCGCGGCTATGAGGTCGCTCCTCAGGAGGGCATTTAAAACTCCACTCGGCTCTCTTCGACAGAGTGAGACAACAACCTCTATCCTTCAAACGCCAGTCTTGCGTACAACTCGCTCTCAAAAAACCACCAACCTCAAGATAACCGGTTTGGTTTGTTTGGTTAGGAACTAACGAGGTCCCTTAAGTTGAATGGCTGAAATCAACTTGAGAAATTTTCTCCTGATGGCGCTAAACCTTTGATTAATATGGTCGATATTTTTCGATGAGGAGTGATATGTGAGATCCTAATTTGGAGCGTTAAAGCTTATGGCATGATTAAGCTACAATCTCATAATTATTCTGAACTCATTGACAAAGTAGTGACATGGGCATGCCTGGGCTGTTTACGCCGATTATATTGAAACTGAAGTGTAACATGATGTCATCATTTGGTCGCACCTGACTAACCTCATTCATAAGGGATTAAGCAGTGACAAGAATGGGGAAGCCTCGACCGCGTATCTACAAATTTCATCAAATTCTTCACCTAAATCCTAAAAAAATTGATTTTTTTGTCAGTATACCTAATAAAAAAACCACTAGAATTAATAATGGGTGATCGCACCCATTATTAATGGCTGAATAATAATTCAAACTTTGGGAATTCACGTACCAGACAATGGAACTGAAATAAAAAACAATAGAGGAAGAAAAGGTATTTAAAATTTACAGCAACATTTTAATAGTTCTGCTTTACCAAAAATATTCGAAAAAATCTATTTTATATATTAAGTTTTAGTTTAATTTTAATTCTTACGTAAATCTTTATTATTTACACATTGAAGTAACAGTTTTACGGTAAAAATAGGAATGGGAGGAGCAATGCATTTTCTGCAGGTAAAATTGATTAAAATTTAGACTATCATATATTCCGAAAATATATTTTATTGAGCAAAAACCAAACATGTAAAGCGCACTAAATCTGCAGAACTACTGGATTATATACTAATAGAAGTATCAGCGGACTACCAGCAATCAATGTGAACTTCTGTTACAGCTCTAGGCATCGTAGCAGGAAAGACAACGTGCATAGGTAACCATTTTTCTTTCTTAAGAAAGGTAATGTTTGCGCGTCGATCGAAAGCGGGGTTCCTGAGTGCGCCTGTTCACTATGTCCAGGATGAACAACGCACTCAGCATTTATCACGCACACGATGTTGCTTTCTAATTGAGAAATGAAGCCACATTGGACTTTTGCCCATAATTATTCTAATTCTATTCTATTTAATCTTGATATATGCTATACTCCATTGTATTTTATTTGCCGATAAAAATTTTAAAGTAAAATTAATTTTGTTATTTGTTCTTTGAATAAATGTCTTTCAAAGTTGTTCATTCTTCAAAAAATATCACCGATTGACAATTAAGAGTCACACACATTCCCTCCTTATTTTTTTCTCCGGGTTCTTTGGTCATATTAGTGCTATATGCAAGAATATCTTCAACAGGCTAAAGAAAAAGTATTGCGAAAGACTTTCTTCGCCCTTCAGTAAACGGAAAACGATTTCCTTATAAGTATTTATGTCAAAAAGCTTCATCAATCCAAGAAATATTTTGGCTCTAGCCTAAAATAATCCTTACCAAACTTCTGCGTACGTTCTCGCGGTTAAGTCCAAAGACGTTTTTAGTTACATTAAATAAAATGAAGTAGAAGCGTTTCCGTGAATCATTTCACTATCATAAAACTCTAATAGCAATTAAATAGTATACAAGTGTAATTAAATTGCTAAAGCAATAAAAAAATGAACTAGAGCTTTCTAGAAATCAATATTTAGCGATGAAAATTTCTCACTGCAAACCCTCTTTTTCATGTTCACACAAGTTGGTGCCAAGCAACTCTAATTAAAAAGCAAAGAAAAATGGTTACCTATGCACGTTTTCTTTCCTGCTATGATGCCAAGAGCTGTAACAGTCAATCTAAATAAAACTCTAAAAAAAAAGAAAGAAGAATGTTTCCCTTGTAAATCATCTGCTTTTTGAAGCTCTTAAAAATGGCAGTTGATGCGAATTGACTATGTAAAATTTGGAGGTAAATGGGGAATTAAATACCATTTTCAAACCTCCCAGATAGTTACAAGCTATCCGATCTGAAATCGTAACGTAAACGTTTATTTTATTGCATTAAATTGGTCAAAGCACACATCCTATAGCCTAAGTGATTAAAGTCGGTAGTTCAATTTTAACACTGTGCAGCGGTTTCATTACAATATTGTGATATAGAGAATAACAAGTTAGTAGTTTCATTTTATTATACTACATCGCTGTATCGCTATAAAATGCCTGAAGGTTAGAATGATTCTCCTTTTACTGAGCTTCAATGGAGCCCGGATTTTATGTGGCAGAAGTTTCCCGGGCGTTGCCTCCCAGCAAAGAATACACAATTTAATAATTCCGTGAATTTTACGTTTACTGTAGGTTTCAGGGCCATTACACGTTCTTTCTACTTTACGGCGTATCGCATTAACCTGCAGACGAGAAAAATGAGGCACAATAACAATTTCGTTCATCAGGTACTTGGCTCCTTAAACGCGCCGTAAGTACTCTTCCGTAGGTAGTTTTCCATAACTTGGAAACCTCGGGGACCGTAATCTGGTAAGGTCAAGGTAATTCTTTCGCCAAATTCCCTTCATTCCATGTAACAAATCTAGGCAAAGGTTGATAGTGTGGAGTCCTCAATAATATCGTCTTCGCATCAATATTCTGTTACATAATTCTTTGTTGGAAAAACTTTATTCATGAACGATATGCGTTCTAGTACCCAACTACCACATTATGTATAATATATATATTATATATATATATACACATATATCCTCCTCCCATATGCCACAATGCCCCACCATCACCTTCAAGCGGCCTCCCAACCTCAAAGACA
>LYUA01001054.1:296102-311003 GCA_002093875.1 Calopteryx splendens | reverse complement strand
GTGGAGGAGAGGTGCGATGAGGGGAGGGGGGCGGCGGACTTCGAGGAGGAGGATGGAGAGGCGGAGCGGGAGAAGGAGGCGGGAGGGAGGGGAGGTGCAATATGCAACGGGGACGTGGGGGAGTATCAACATCGGTGGATTTAAACATGCGCACGGGCGAAGGCGCGATCCAAACACACCGCGGAACTTTCAGGGATAGAACGCCTAAGACGGAACGGCGGCGAATATGGGAGCAGGAGAAGTAGTAACACCCAACACAATTGGTAAGGCTTAAGTTGAGAGAAAGGTGAGTAGTGGCCCCTTGGTTTATTTATGCTCTATTGGATGACAAAAGGAGTGGGAAATAAGCTTTTCATTGACAAATATGATAATGAAATAACTCATCCATCCTATGTTTGATTCATGAACCCGCAAGCTCTAGTGAATTCGGAAAATTTTTGAGTTAGCTGAAGAAACCAGGAAAACCCAGAAGATGAGGAAAAATGGAATATTTTTAATTTTTACACGTTTTTGCCTAAAGAATGCACAAAAATCATTTGAATATAATTTACGGGACTCTATGTGTTCTCAAATGTTCTTTTCATTTTGACCATGAGAAATTGACTCTTTGGGATTTTGGAAACCACGTGCATTAAATGCTTCTGGCCGTGGTTGGAGCCAAGTACAAAATGATCCCAATCCAAAGCAAACCCCAACGAGAAATTAGTATTCTCCGATCGTTACGGATAATTCCGACGGTGATGTGGCCAAAAAAGTAAAAGGTCTAGGATTGAAATATAGATTATTCAAGGAGAGCAATGAACCTCTTGTACGGAAAGAGGTCAAGAGATTTATTAATCTGCAAAACTGCATTAAATATTGTTTTAAATCATCTCTCTGATACTTAGGGACATTTTTTTTACTTTATTTGTCAGTGCACACCATCATACTATACTTTAAAAATCAATGAGTTTTGCTTCATTCTTCTGAAAATAGCCTTAAATATACTCGTTATTCTACTTGTATCAGTCAATCACTGGAATCCGGAATAACATGAAATCAAATTGAAACTTTTGAAAAGACTAATTAATGCGACATTTGAAAAAAAATTTAGGGATTTTGTGAAAAAATATAAGGGTTGGCAATTCCGTTCCCTGTACACCTTGTGATATCCCAGGATGGCCTGGTACCCGAAAAATGGTAAAAAACTCGGGTGAAGCTGTGGTTGCCAAGATGAATCATCCGGCATCGAACCTGGACCCTCCGGTCAATAGCCCAGCGCGCTACTTACTGGACTAATACACCCCTTCACCCTAAATATACTCGTTAATAATCAAGAGAACTTACTTGGCAAAAGATTCACATGCATAATCTTTTCTGGCTAAAACAAAATTTTCTAAAATAGAAAATTCAAATGGATGACCTATTTACCTATATATTGGGAGGGAAAATCTAGGGACAGAGGATTGGAAGATACGATCATGATGAGGAAGAAAAATAACGGTGACTGGATTATGAAAAGATAGTGGCTAATTTGCTGCACCTTTTCATTCTGATTTCCCATCTGACTTACTCTTCACTCTTATCACCTTTATTCGTCTTTAACCACCTCAATAACTTCCATCTTGCATTACCACTTGCTTTCCTCAAGATCCGCCTATTTAAGAAGCGAACCTAATTCGGTGATCCGCGAATGTTTCAAATAAAGGAAGCAGGGCACTCAAAGAGGGTCTAAGAAGAGCAGATAAGAGGGGATGGGGTAGGTCTCGCCGTGCTCTCCTTAAAAATATAATTAATTTGTAGGAGGAGAGAACTGTCAGCCTACGTGGATATCTATTCAATAACGAGGAGAGGAATCAAAAACGAAGTAGCGATCCGAAGGACAGAACGTAATTGCCGAAACTGATAGAGGAAAAATGACCCACGTCCTTTTCAATTTGGACATTGCAGCTGTAATACCAAATTCAGTATCAATTTATTTTCTGTTCACTGAAGTTGCGATTTGATTCGACGTAGAGCTCGTTGTGCCCTCGACCGTCCTTTCTCTTAAGTTTCACATTAAAGCACGAGTAAAAATTACTTCATAGTATATTTTGAGAGTTATTCATAATTTAACTACAACAACAACAGCACTAGTCACCGTAGATGATCCTCTATGTGTATTTTAGTTGACTATAGGAAATCAAACTGAGCCACGGTTTATGTCTTCGGCTCATTACCATCGCTCACAATACCTCTTCGGGGAAAACTACATTCATTATGTTAAAACTCATCTTCTCATAATACTAGAGGGAGGGATTAAACCAAAATATCTACTACGGCTTAAATCATCTGGAATCAAATCAGAATACTACGATATCAAATCCACTAAAACAAATGAATTTTAGCTTCTCCCGTGCTGGGTCAAAATCGAGAACAGTCTACATTCAGAATTTCAGTACTTTACTTTTAGCTAGCTAACTAGCTTTACTTTTATTAATTATACTGTGGTAAAATATTTTAAGGAAAATCGTCCAAACACGGCTGGGGTTTGGTAAAACTATGATTTTTATATCTGAGAATAAACATTTAAAACACAAAAATTCTCTGTTTCTAAGTGTCAAAAACGTGTTACTGAGTCACTAACATTGTCAGAGTAGCCAATTATTCATTCCAATTCTCAATATGTATATGCTAAAAGTATAAAATTACTATGCATTGCCGGTGTGTTGTTTTAGTGGACCTCAGTAAATAATTTCTAAATAATTAATGTTACTATTGATGGGTAAAAAACATGAATGATTTCAGGAACAAAATGACAGAGCCTTCAAAATATTTTCAAGATAGATTGTGCATAATTTTCATCCTTGAACATATTTTAACATAAATGTAATCCTATAAACTAATGACGCTGCCATGGGGCACTTAGTTTACATTTCGTGTGAATAAAATGAGTTTACTATATTGCCTAAGGCCATTTTACAATGAACTACGGGAAAGCTAACAGTCACTTACTGAAAAATTGATAATCTCTATCCTGAAAGTAATAGTCCATAAAAACCGAGGTTAAGTACGTTCTTCATTCTGCCAACTAAGTTTGTGAGATCTGTGTTTCATGCTTTCATATTTCATGAGAACTCATGAAATGACCTTCATCGGGTACACTAGAATGATCCATCGAGAAATGGCAAATTAAAGAATGGATTTAAGAGGGAAATATTCCATTTTATATAACGAGGAGGAATTAACGTAAAACGAGATGTAATTATTTCAACAGCATCTTTATTAAAATGGATGAATGTCGCCCAAGTCGAAGAAATGAAAGAAAAGAAACACCACCTGCAGTGGAATAGTTTATTTTTTTTATTTTCAATGGCATCATTTGTCTAAGGGCTTCTTGAGCTATTCCAAGAGAGGTGCATTCATTTTTTTTATTTTTGGAGATGCCACTCGGCATATTTTTCTTTCTGCTTATTTCTACATAGAATCCCGAAGTTAACGGAAGAATTAATTATACCATGAGCGAATTCAAAAGTTATTTCACTGTAAACGGTTATTGGTCGAGAATTAAATAAACAACACATAAAAATCTATAATACTTAATAGGGAAAGGTCTCTTATATTGTATCATATAGCAAAGCAAAGTATATCTATATGGCTCTGTTTTCAATCTGAAGCCATTATGGAAAGATGAATACTTCAGTCTTTTCTTTTGCAATTTCAAGTCATTTCTAGCCATAATTGGAGATGAAAAAGAAAGATTTTGGAAAATTTGTCATTGTGTTCCTATTTTTAATTAGAGGCGTCTCGGAATAAATTTTTACATCCCGTTGCTAATGAGAAAATGAGTTTTTTGGTTTATTGTGATCACAAACTGTCTCGAAACAACTCAAATGAAGTATACTTCTCCTTCTCCTCTATTTTATTTCGAGTACTTTTTTACCATATTGAGGGTCTAATTTGTGTACACTAATTGAAGCTAAACATTACACTACCATGTTTTAATTAGGAAACTTAAATCGTTTCAAGTGTAATTTATGTTCAGAAAAATGAAATAATTTAATTCATCGCCAATCATGACGAACACTTTTATTTTTTTATTCACTCAGTTACATTAAGGACGGAAATGCTCATATAGGTTTAAATTACAAAGCGCGAACTAATTTTTACAGCGCGTTTTATTTTTATTAAAGTTACTGGTAGATTTAAGCAAGAAAGCAAGAGAACTGAGAATCCTGAAATTGGAAGGAGAACTTAACACTGAAATAAAACTGTTCATCTATCAACAAATCTTGATTTGTGTTTTGAAAAATTAACAATAACGCATCGAATAGGGGACGTGATATTCATACAAGCATAAATCTCATTCAAATACCACTATTTTTATGTTTAAGAATCAAATTATGCTGAATTATCGCTTTTTGTCATGCCGTTAAATAATTGGTGACAAATCGGGTGTTGAAACTGTTAGACTCCTTGATAATGAGCTTCATTTATTAATTGCAATATTAATTTCAAATGCCTAAAACATGGTGCCAGGTAACAGATATCAACACGCTTTTTTTTAATGCACCGAATCTAAGAGATAAAAGGGTGTTAAAGCTCTTCTCCTTGGAATTATTACTATAGGAGAAATAATTCAAGCAGGTTTCAGAGATTTAGGTTTTTCTCACTGATTATAAATGTCTTTAAATGAGTCCCTTTACTCCGTAAAGGGCATACCAATTATGGAAATGCGATATGCTAATAAGAGTAAGGAGAGTTGTTATTTACACCATTGTGCTCTTGATTTATATTATTAAATACTCAAATTCATGATACGTGTTTATTTTATTTGTAATGATGTTAGAAAGTTATTCCTCCATTGATAAGAAGAGACTCATGAAAATAAAAGTAAAAATTAAAAGGATTGAATGGTCCCTTAAATAAAAATGCTAACCTTAATATAGCATGCGATGGGTGATAATGCCCATGTGATAAATTCCTCTTAAAGAAAAATCATCTAAGTTTTACTTACCCATATAAATTTATAATTCTAGAGAAGACCAAATTCAAACTTGATGGAAAGAAACTAATTTAATATACAGAATTAAAAATCACATAGTGTAATCTCTTTCAAAGTTATAATAAACACCCTTTAACTTCTTTGCTCCAGGTAATGGGAATTAATTATTTTTTGAATATAGAGGTCAAGTATTTAAAAACTTTTCCAGATAAGATAATTTTCAAATAAAGCTGAAGGAGATAACAAGTTCCAACATGGAGAGTTTTTATTTTCATAGTAAAACGGTGAAAGTAATAACAAAGAGATTTTGCGACAAGATATTCACTGGGTTGAAACAAGAAAAAAGTTTGAAAATATTGGTAATAAGATATACTTATACCCTTTATTTGATTAAATATAAAATCTCCTCAGGGGCGTTTTCATCTCTTTAAGCATGTCTCGGCCAAATTTACCTCATCTTTGCTTTATTTTCCATTTCCACGTCCATGGTCTACGGAAAGAATGTTACTCCGCGTTTAGCCGTAGGATATCATTCCTCTTCCCGTTCGATTGTCTTTTTTCCCAAAGAAGTCAAAATTAAGCGCGAAGGAAGAGATAACCCCTTTTCCCCTTCGCTGCACGCAATGATAAGAGCTCTCTGTGCCCGTATGAGCACTCAACCGTCAACTAGAGGGGAAATACGGTCAATTATTTCGATCTGACGCACCTGCAATGGATGCTATTGTCCTTCATTAAGGAAGTAAGTTTTTTTACCGACACGAACACCCATACACGTAATATTTTACGATTTTCAATGTCATAAGAACTCCACGGGTTGACTTCAAAAATACTACCCGATATTATAATGATACACGGAGGACGTAAAATTCAGGTACGACCCATAGGATGGAATCTATTTATTTCATTTTTATTCAAACGTACCTAAATTCCTTTTTGATTCAAATGTAAACTTTAAAAAGATATTAATCCTAATGTTTAGGGAATCCAATCGGCGATGCTCATAACGATAATCTCAGCTTATAAGTTTTCATTTCATTATTCACCAATAATCATATCTTTCGTGAAATTTTTCTGCGTTTTAATTAGTCGATCGGTTTAAATTATAACTCTACTATTCAAATGCCAGGTCATTAATCAATAATAAATGTTTAAATTAAAGAATAAGTATCATCGCAGAGAAATAAGAGAAATTTTACAACGATTAGCCAACAGTAGAGAACTAATCTGTGAAAAATATTAATTATTCATTCATGTACTCTTTTAGGATTCATTTTTTTCTCTTTTCTCAATTGATGTCATTTTCAATAAATTATAACAATGGATTCCTTCCATTTTTTTTCTTCTCAGGTTTCCACCAGAACCATACTTCTCGAAATAACCTATATTTGTGATTTGGAAGTAAGAGTTAATTTATTTTAAACCAATGATTTAGCTCGAAAAGTCAATTATGCCCAGGAAATACTCATGAATGTTGAACAGCACATAAATTCGGAAATGCTAAGAATAGAAAACAGTGGTGTTTCATTTTAGAAAAAAGATAAAGTTATTTTGAATTAATATTAAAATGATATGGCGGGAAACGTATTAAGTAACTGTATGATAATAGAAATATAACCTAAAATATAAAAAAACCACTAAAACCACCTAGGGTTAATAAATGACCTTTTCCAAAAAGAATTGCATTAGAGCCTGCGTCAGCTATGAAAAATATATAAGTATACTCTTTTGATATTTCTCAAAACATTTAACATATGATCTATAGAATGCAGTTCACGCAATTAAGAGACAAATCATTTTAAATCGAACGTAGCTTAAAATAAAAGTATATTCTCTTGCTAAACTCAGCTGTCAGTCATGAATGCTGGCATGTAAATACACATCACTATACACTGAATAATTAATGCGTACGGCAGAAAGTTACTAAGCCTATTTCTTTAGGATTCTAATTAGATAAAACGAATGAAGACAGGTGTACGATAAGTTTGGCGGCTTAGCGCTCTGCCTGAGAGGAGTTCCTGGTGGTAGCCTAAGGGAGACAGGATAGAGGAAGAAAGAGGTTGTACCTGCCCCAGATTTCTCCACTACTATTTTCATATTCTCCTTCTTTCCCTCCTTGTTGTATGTACTCTGCCAATTTCAGGGGTCATGGCACGTGGCGCTTGATACGAACCAAAGCCCTCCTAAACATTGCCGTCACAAATCTCCAACTAGGACGGCCTCAGTTTAGGGTCTTTTGGTTCAAAAGTCAACCAGAGATGGAGTGACCCAAGAGTTCTTTCGTCCGCTGGTACTGTCCTCCTGAATTTCGTCCCCAGCCGCCTGGTACATCTCTTCCTTACTTCCCTCGGACTTAAAAACCTTCATGCAATTCCATTCCCTCGCTTCCCCTTTACTGCTTCATACCTCTCGAATCATCCCGGCCACTCCGAGACAATTGCCTCCGCGTTGCCAGAAATCTTCCTCTATTCCCGCTGTTACAACTGCCCGAAAGCTTTCTATTGCATCGGGCAAACATTCCGCTAAGAGAGAGTGGGGCACAGTCCCTGGCGAATGACGTCCAATTACCTCCCAAAAAATAATAATTCCTACCGTGCGGGTGACGTGACGGGGAGGAAATGTGGTGGCGTGGCGGTTGCAACCGAACTCGAGGGAGGCTGCGATCCGAGCGACACCCTGTAGTAGGGATTGGGAGAACGTGAGAGAGGAAAGTGCGAATGCCGGAGAATGAAAGGGCGAAGGAAATTGAAGAAAGAGGAGATGAATGATAAGAGACGGAGGGGTTGGCAGGGGTCCCGCGAGACCTTGACATGAAAGTCAAGAGTTGGGAACATGGTTCGCTCAGCGCTGAAATCCCACTTACATAAAACGAATCATCATTCTGTGATGGTCGCGCTGAGGTGAAAAATTGGAAAAAATAACCCTTGAAAATTTCCAGGACTAAAAGGAGAAGTGAGTGCAAAATAAATTCGTATCTAAATATGCGTATATTGTAAGTGGAATATATATGAGTCACAATATATATATATGTATATATATATATATATATATATATATATATTCCTTTTCATATCCGTATGCTTATGAACAAAATAGTTAATTAATATTAATATTCATTTTATTTTTGTACTCTCTCATTCTAGATAGTAATTATTATTATTATTTGAAGGCATACAATTTTTCTCATGGAACGAAAAGATTATTGTTCAATTTTCAGTCATTAAACAAGCCATTTCGGTTAAAGTTTAGTGGTACAGAATATTTAAACCCAAGAAGGCGTTTCTGTTGAAGACGCACCAACGACGCCCAAAAGAGATATTGATCTGTTAGAAACAATTAAACAGTGCACGAAAGGAGTCGGTTGGAATAGGTACCCCATGGGTCAGAGACATAGAGAAAAGGAAAAGCATACCTGAGCCTTCGAAATAGGAAGCTTTGAAACACTAAAATGGATGCAGACGCTGAAGATCTAATGGGCAGATAAAATGAAAAACGAGGGAGTAGATAGAAGAGTGGTACGAGAAGGCCTTCGGGAGCACTCTTTGCAAATGAAGAGTTGGATGAATTAGGTCAAATTTTGAGACATAATGGATTCATTACGAACATAATGGAAGGGGAAATACAAGGGAGGGTCCCGAGAGGAATACCATTGGATACATGAAAAAAAGGAATATTTTAGGCAGAAGAACTACCGGAGCATGAGTAGCGGAGTAGCTTTAAATAAGGAAATAAGGCTTCAGTCAATCGATTTTCTGATCTAATAGCCAATTAAGAATATTATATTTTATGCGGTAGTGCTATACCGGGTATAAATTATATTTTTATCATAAAATAGGAATGTAATTGCACCCTTACCAAGCTAAGAATTAGCTTAGAATAATATGTTCCATCAATGTTTTTCTTTCAGATTTCTATATGATTGACATTCGTCAAGCTAAAAATCGGTAAAAAATGTGGACTGACTTGTCTTACTTTCCTGTTGAACACAGATGCTTCAGTTATTCCTTTTCATATCCGTATGCTTATGAACAAAATAGTTAATATAAACTTTCAGATTGATTGTAACTTAATTCGGCAGTTATTGGGCTGTCTCCGAGTTGATTTATGGCTCTTATTGTTTTTCCAGACTTCAAGGAGGAAATTGATGATTTTTTTGTAGGATAATTGTTGATATATTTTTTTGTTTCTTTCTATCCGCTTACGGTCATTTACCTCATAAAGGATTACAAAACAAGAGTGACTTAGAACAGACGATAACGAAGACGTGGGAACAAGAAAAGTAAAGGTCTTATTCTTGTTCACACATCGTCGACCACATAGTCCATTTTCTGCACGATACTTCTCCCTTTTGTTATTTAATGTTTAAAGCAAAATTAGAGCACTATTAGATTTTTAATAAGCACAACAATAATTAATTTTTATTTATTGTTTTTTTAACTTCTCCTTTGACTCCGCTTTACAATTTCAAGTTGTCTTCACTACATTACCTTCTTTGCGAGTGCTCAAATTACAATGTCCGATCAACTTTGATGAAGGAATTAAATTGAACTAGATCATTACACTTTTACCGATACGCTAAAAGGATTTGAAAATTAATGAACCGCAATAAAATTATCAACGAATTATGACTCCTTACGAAACCATACTTTAATAAGCCTAGGTTAAAATAAATTGAAGAATTATATGAAATTAAGGAACGCATTTTTCAATCTCTACGTTTTTTATCCCATATGATGTGAATTAATATGTTGCCTGGATAATTCATCACGATAAGACATTTTATTAATCCAAGAGGTATAAATGAACAAGTTCATATTTTTTCTTCAGAAATAAATAACTAGGTCCATTATGCATTGTTTACTGCACTGGCGTAGGGATAGTGATACATCGATAGGGATATCCCATTACACAACGTTGATGACGATGGCGTGAGTCGAAAAACGGTCACGTTACGTAAGCATTTCGAACACGAGTATTGGAGATAAATCTCTCCGAAGGACAATAAACATTCCATCTATTATTTTTTTCAGGGAATTTTTTCAATAAATCCACAAATCGGTTGAACCTGAAACGAGATAGTTTAGAGAACATGATGGAACATATTGAAACGAAGTTTTGAGGAGGAATGCATTTGAAATGGAAGAGGTGGTGGGTCCCGGATATTGAGAAAGAGAGAGAGATAGAATGGGGTAGGAAGGAAGAATGAAACTGTGCGGGTGATAGTTTTGAAGGGAGGAAAGAGTGTGGCACGGGGAAGGGGACACAAGCAAAACGCTCACGGGAGAGACGTAAGAGTAGACGGATGGATGAAGGAGGAGAGGCAATATCGCGCACGTGGGTGGGAGGGAGGGGGAAGGAAGTGGGGCATGTGAATGACCCGTATTTCCTCGATTATCGTGCCTTGAAAATGGGAATTATTCGAATTGGGGAATATGTGAATTCCACACGTGTCGTTCCTCAGGAAATTAATGCAAAATACGACGTCGTTTCCGAAATAAAAAGACAAAAAATACGAAAATGACAATTTTTTTAACGAGATAAACGGATGAAATTCCATTACTGAGCAAGGATAAGAGGGGAAAAAGAATACCATTTCTTCAATAGCTTAAAAGTAGTTACATCAATGACTCAGAACGTCTGACTTTGCATTCTGCTTTCTGATTTTAACCTAGTTTTATCCATCAAATCACTTTGAAATGCGAAGGGACTACCATTCTTTCATTAATGTTTTACGACAAAAAAAATCTCCTCCTATGTACCCATCTTATTACCACCTGTACCTACATACCTACCTCACAAGAAAATAATTTTTCCATAAAAAAGAACTGATAGCTCATGCTCCTGAAATGAAAAGGCGTCCACAAAGTAATAATAGCGCAATCATCGCTTACGCCGCCGCGAATTCCCAAATCGCGACCACAGACAATCTCATACTCGTCGCGCGACGAATTCCAAGACAGCACGGAAATTTTTGCCGCGGCATAAGTGGACACCAAAGACTGGAGGCACTGCAGAGCTAAGACAAAGCAAGTGGTCGGGGAAAAAGAGCTGACGGAAATGAGGGAGAAAACCGAGGAAAGGGCTGAGGGATCCCATAGGAATAAATTAAATGCAGAAAGTAGAGTGAAGGAGCGGACTCATAGAGGAGGGATGGAGAGGGAGGGCGAAATGGGCACGGGAAAGGGCCGTGGCCATCGGGAGGGAAAGATACACGAAATGAAATCAAGAGAGAGAAAGAGAGAGAGGGGCAGAAGGGTGGTGTACTGGGCGCAAGGAAAACGCGGCGAACCGAGGAAGCCGGTGGAGGAGGACGTGCGAGAGGGAAAGCTGGAGGAGGAGGAGGAATGGTGAGGAGGCAAAGATCGAAGGTCGAAGGGGAACAAAGAAGGTAGAGCGGGCAGGGAAACGTGGGGGAAATGTGCAAGGGGGAAGGGAGGAAGAGAGGAGGTGGGTAGGACATCCTCGAAAATTATAGCAAGAAGAATGTGAGACGAGGGCTCGAGAGAAACGCACTCTAGGAATGAGAGAAATAGGAAATAATTTCCTATTAATCGTCTCACCGGACAGCGGCCCGCGTTGAGGGAAGGGGGCGAGGGGATATGGCGGGTGCGGCGTGGTGCGGGGGACGTCGGTGGCGGCGTAGGGGGGAGAGGAGGTGGAAAGGGGCGAGGTATCATTCGAGTGGAATTATTTCTTACCCTCGAGTCTTTTCTCTTTTTTTATGGCTACTGCGCCTCGTGCTTCATCTCACGCCTCCTCCCCGCAAATATATTTCTAAGCAACCCTCCAAAACCTCCTGAGAGAGCAAAAGGGAGAGGTTCCTAATCACTTCTCGGTTATTTCACTGTAGCCTTCCCTTCTCTCCAACCCCTCTCCCCTCGCCGTTTTTGTTTTAATCAACCGTCTCCCTCGTCCTCCTCCACACACCCTCCCCCCCATCCTCTCTCCACTCCCAATCAATCCTTCCGCACGACCCATCCCACTCCCTCCCCCGTTCACATTCCTCTCTCGCTCGCCACTTCACCGTCTTTATCTTCGTCTCGGAAACAATCTCTCTCTCTTCCTCTCCGTCTCCCTCCCTCACTATTATTCTTCCCATGACGTTGGTGTGACGTCAAACGAACCAGGGCGGACCAATCACAAGAGCGGAGGTCCGTCAATATCAGGAGGACGAAAGGGGGGGGAAATCTCGGGTGCGGGCGGAGAGGGGGGCCCTGGCGGTTTGGCGAGGGGGAGGAGAGAAGGGGCAGAGGGCGTGTTTGTAGGGTCGGTACTGCTTGTTCAGGACTGTATGGAGGGAAAGGAGGAGGGGGTGAGGGGAAGGACTTGGTGAGGGGCGGCGGGAGAGTGGAAGAGGAGGATGGGGTAGACTTTGAGGGTTGGGTGTGGGGGATGCAGTGGGTGAGGGAGGAGAAGGGGCACACAGAGGTGGGGGAGCAATCCGGGTTTTTTTATACCATAAGGGTTGGGGGGTAGAGGATAGGGGGGATGCGGGGAGGATGGGTGAAGGCACAGTCAGAATGGATGGAAGGTGGAGTTGAGGTTTTTTCTTTATTTCAGGGAGGAAAGACCTCGACTATAAAAGGGTAAAGAAGACAAGGGCGCTAGGGTTTGTGAAAGGAGGTGGGAGGGGAAGAGATTGAGGAACGGTGTAGAGGTGGCATAAAATGGAGGAAAGGGCTTTGGGGTGGGTTTAAATTTGAACGGAGTCGAAGGAAGAGGAGAGGGCGGGGGTGTAAATAGAAAAGAAAAAAAAGGTAGCGATTCCTTAAAAAATGGGAAAGGGAATAAAAAGGAAGAGAATGGAAAATGCAGGACTGGTGATGCCTTGCTTTCAATTGGCGAATTTTCCCTTTTCTTACAAGAAACGACATTTTTTTCTCGGGACCAGATGTGACTGAACGGCGGTCGAGATTGTCGAGCGGAAATGGGGAATTTAATGAATACATAAAAGGAAATTGGAGCCTCTAGATATTCTCACTCTACTCCATCATAGATAATTTGATGTTATAGAAAAAACTTCCAAGAACTATACCTACGAGTAAAATAAATTGAATGTTAGTCAATCCATTAGGGAAAGAGAGCAGTAACTTAATTAGGAGTTTAATTAGCTTAATTAGAACCAATTTTCTTGCATTCATAGCCGATAAAACTAAGGTAAATACTGATCTAATGTATTTAAATAATAAATAACGTGTCTATCAATTTAACCACGGTGGTCAGGGGCGCGAACGTAGATTATTGGTCTTCCAAATTGCGCATATTATCGGTTGCTCACATAATAGATGACGATTATTCTCCAATCAGATTTCGTGTTAGGGAACCAAATATGTGATTTCTCCTGCTACTACGAACCATTGGATCAGGCTTGCAGGATTAACGATCGCTGTTTTAAGAATAAAATGGCGTTACGGAGAGCGATTGTGATAGCAGCCAAGAAAAAGATTCAAGACCTCACCCTTGGTTCTCGCGCAAAGTACTGCAATTTTATACATTCTCTTATTTAAACGCTACCATTAAAGTAGAAAATCTTAAATACTATGGAGTAGTAAATTCTTTGAATTCGCGTATAGTTCAGTTTTATTGCATCTCTTGATTCCCTTGAAAAATATTACTACCAGCATCTTGGAATGAAAGACGTAATGATTTACAAAATCCTACCAAAATATATTTCAGTACGTTTCAAGAGTCTCTCTCAAAATCAGGTTTAGCGCCGCTCTTTATTACCAAAAGATTGATTTCTTCCCCGTTATTCCAGAAAAATAGTCAGCTTTAGAATTGATACACGGTGTTGTCAGTGATACAAATTCTTGGCAATTTGAAAGACGATAAACTAAAAGGAAAGGTTCCACGTTGAGATAATAAATCAGCATCCTTTTCATTCCATTTATATGGTGATACAAATTTTACAACTATCACTCTGCGCAGTTTTGACTATGCTTTTTTTCCTTCTGAAAAGGAAGTTTTTTCTTTCTTTCAAAAAGAAAGAAAACCGCGAGGGACTTCTACGTTAACCGATTCGATTGACAGCCGGATATCCATTTGAGTTTATTCTTGTAGCAGGATAATATATCTCCGTGTGAGCGATCGACGGAGGGAAAGTGGGAAGGATGGAGGCGGTTGACCTCTTTTCCTCATTTATTGCTGGCACACGTGTCCGTCACCATGTCCTTTTTCGTTAAACTGCATTTTTATTTCAGGAGTCGGAAGACTTTTTTATTCAGAATCCTATACAGTTCCTATCATAGGTAACAATCTAACCTATGAACCTCTTTATTACTTCTGAAACTGAAGATGGTAATTGAGCGACCTGAATTGCCTCATATGTGTTCGAGTAGTTTGTGCACATGTAGATATATTGCAAATTTTCAGAGCATTTCAAACGGAATTAAATATCATTCCCAGAAATTTCACCTTCATGATTAGAGCTAATCGAACAATTGCTTATAATAAATACGACCTTATCTACTGTTGAAAAATTCATTACCTCTAAGAATGATAATTAAACAGGCTATCTTCAATGTCCATGGCAAATTTAAGTATTAACATAGCTGTCTAATTTTCATGAATTTATTCATGGAGAGAAAAGAAAATACCCTTTCTATAGTGGATGAAGGAGGACATAAACAAGTTAGCATTTTTACACTGCATTTTCTACGTACAGAACTGTAAAGTCAATTGCACATCATCATTGTGCACGAATAACGCTACTGTACCATATTATCTCACAGTAATATAGAAACCTCACGGATGATCCAGTTCTTCCGTTCTTTTTCAGACATTCTACGAAGCATTCCAAACCAGAAAATGTTTTTTATGACATTTAAACTTGCCATGCATGATTAAGTTTCAGAGCAAAAGAGTTCTCTTTTTTAGCGAGGATACAATACTCTGGATGGTTTCAGGCGTCACTTTGTGGAAGCGATTCATAATGAGAACGA
>LYUA01001054.1:0-14836 GCA_002093875.1 Calopteryx splendens | reverse complement strand
TATATATATATATATATATATATATATATTTAAATGGAGAGACACAACAAGCGCGCCTCGAATAATTGGGGACCCAGAAATGCATTTACAATGAAGCAAAATTGGAGTCATAACTCATCCCTGATAGAATATGCTCCCGTTTTCGTCATATCTCTTGATGCTCCCCGTGAAATTAAGTCCACTGACGCCCACGCCTCAGTCGCAGGCGGCACTGGCTTCAACCCACTCATTCAGCGGCTCATATCGATCAAGTCTCCCCGCTCCCTACCCCTCCGTATTCCCCACCACCTGCCCTCCCCCACCCCTCCACACCCCCCACTTCCCGTCTTCCCCGCCCCTTCCCACCTCAAAAAGAGAGCCAAAGCCGATGGGATGAAGGAGGACGCAGAAGCGGAGGGAGATGGTGAGAGGGAAGGAGAGGAGTGATAGAAATGGTAATAAGAGGATAAGGAAGAAGAGAGGCGTGAATGGGACGCAAGTAGGGAACCCTAAGGGGGCGTGGGGCTAGGGAGTTAGGACGAGGAGGGTGTGGCGAGGGGGCCGGGCCGGCCGACGGAAACGGCGATGGGAGCAGGGAGAAATGTCGAGAAAATGACAGAAAAGTGCGCACATTTTTTGAGCTAAATTTAGACACTACGAAAAGTGTGTTTGTGATCAGAAGAATCATCCGCTTGCCAACCGCAAGGTGGGAACGTGGAAAGTTTGTGCTCTGCTATTTTTGGAATAGCATATTTTTTTTACTCAGTAACTTCCCAATTATCTCTTTGTAGCACATAGCTTCCTGAGTATATGACAGACTGCAAATGAACTTTATTGTACGAGAAAACCTAGTGCAACATTCAAATAGTGGTAAAAAAATATTCTGGGTTCTATACGCATGTGGTAAAGGCCCTGAAATGTCAGACAGAAGAAATGATGCCAAGTTGAATGTAGTAGCTTGTGGATGATTTCTTAGTCAAAAATATCCGAAATTTCCGTAAAATGTTTAGCCATTTTTCCGTGCTCGGTTATTTGCCACATACTCTAATTGGAAAGCTATTTGTCATAATAATATACGCATGCTCCAATTCCGAATTAACACTGAGACAACATTATTTCATAACGCATTATAATAAATAAAATGGGAGTTGCAGAAAAGTTAAAAGGAGAATAAAATAATTTTCCTCCTTCTGTCAATGGTATTTTATTTCAGGCGAGGATACGAAAAAAATTCCTGGGCCCGTTTTAATCTCATTAATTCCTGCAAAAATGTCTTGTAGACATTCGCAAGACATCGTTTTAGAATATGAAGAAGAAAATTTTTAAAACTCCTGTCCGTATCATACGTTGGGGAGGTACCTCTTAGATTAAGGTAGGAAGACGTGTATTCCTACCATATGATTTAAAATATAAAAAATTGGGTAAAGAATAAAAAAATACCATTTTGGGTAAGCAATTCCTGAGCTATAATTAAATACTTAAAAATAAGAAGGTACTGTTCGAACAATTTTGTGTGGAATGTAGCAATTATTAAACAGATTGTGAATAGAGTGCATTAATAATGAGAAACATGGGCTTTTAGAAGAAACATAAAAGAGAATTAGCATCAAAAACAAGATGGTTGAGACTACTGACGCAGGAATTTAGTAGAGTGATATTTTATGACGTTCGATACGAAAATTTTATGACCAGAGACATATTCCGACTTTATTTGGTTTTTCTGGACTAAAACTGACGAAAAAAGGTAAAAAATAATATATTGAAACATCCATCAAAATACGCATGCAAGGATCACCATTTGTGCTTAAATGTGCTATTCACGAAGCATATTTACCTCACAAGGGCTGGTAAATTTTAATTCACATAAAATCATGGCTCTTGTAAAGCAACGGCGAACTTTGGGTTGAGTGCACAACAAACCGAAACGTTTCTTCTTCTTTCCTTTAGAATTCTGAGCCAATCGGGTCATTTCATTCTATAATTTTTCTCCCCCATTTCCATTTATCTAGGGCTTCCTCTCTTTTCCGTCCTCCTTAGCATTTCCATCTAGGGCTTCTTCTCTTCTCCACCTTCTCCTCATATCCTCTCCCACTTTGGCCTTCCTCTTTCCTACAACTTCTTTCCCTCCCTTTCCAAGATATATTCACTGTTCTTATTCACGTGTCCAAACCATCTTAACCTTCTTTCGTGTGCATTTTTATCAATAGGTCCTACCATGACCGTTCCTCTAACATAGTAACTCCTTATCCTGTCACTCCTTGTTACCCCGCACATCTACCTTAAAATCCTCATCTCAGTCATTTCCATCTACTTCTTCTGGGATCGTAAAATTGACCAGGTTATACGCCATAGAACATCGCCAGCCTCACCACAATCTTGCATAATATCTTTCAAAATAAAATTCAACTTCCTGTTGCACAATTGCCCACTTACTCTTCCCCGGTTAGACCATCCACATTTCATTCTGCCACAGTATGTTATGCATTTCTGATTCTAGTCCTTCATCGCTCACTACTCTTGATTCTTGAGTAGGGAGTTCTTTATTTGAACACTTTAATAGATGGTAGCTTTTCTTCATCGAGTTTAATACAGATGCCTCCCTCATCTTTTAATGCCGCATGCTCCGTTTTTTCTCCTCTAATTCTCATGCCCCATTCTTCAAACACTTTCCTCCATTATTCGAACTTCTCTTCCAGTTTTTCACTGTTCTCTTCGCAGAGAACAATGTCATCCAAAAACAAAATTCCCCATTGCGCACTGCTCTTCACGTTCCTTACAAACACATCCATAACCAGATCAAAAAGGAATGGGCTGAGAGCTGATCCCTGATGTAGCCTATGTAGCTTCAGTTTTACGAAAAATACTCCAGACTCTGCTCCCTCTTAAATCTCCTCCACCAACTTCGTATATTTTCCTCGTACGCCCTTTTTTCCCATTCACCTCCATACCTCTTGCTTCAAGCTCTTTTACAAAAAACGTGTGTAGCTCTCCTTGCACACTTCTATAATTCCCTATCCAAAAAGAAAATATTACTTCTTTAGTTGCTCTCCCTGCCATAAAAACAAACCAATCTCCATCTCCTGCCGTAACCTTCCTTCAACTACTTTTTTCTAGACCTTCATTCTATGTGACATTATTTTTATTCCTCTATAGTTATTGTTACCCTTACCTTTATAGATTGGTAGAAGCATACTATTTCTCCACTCATCCGGCATACATTTCTGCTCCAATAATATTCCCATTAAATACCATAGCATATCAATCCCCAATCAAACTTTTCCAAACTTCTACCGCGATCTGGTCCAGTCCTACCGCTCTTTCATTTTTCATCTTTCTGAATGCACATTCCACTTCTTTCCCACTTACCCATGGAACCATTTGCCTCTCTCCATCTTCACATTTCTCTTAAGATTTTCCTCATTTAGTATCCCCTTAAAATACTCTTCCCACCTTTCCTTTATCTTTCCTTGATCCTGTATCACTACTCCTGATTCACCCTTCCTCTGTTTAGTTGGTAATAAGTCTTTTGATGCCTTGTCTCTGTCTTTAGCTACTCTCAGTATATTTAACGACGTGAGGACGTAAATCGAAAAATAATTTTCGAGAAAACGAAAAACGGTCAAGTAGAGTGATAGCAAAATTATAAGGTTAAGTAATGATTATTTAAAATAATGGAATGTTTTTGCTAATTAACTTGGCACAGGGAAAAATAAAAATGGCCAATCTGCACAATTAATTTTAACACTAATAGCACTAAATTTAATATATGAGCTAATAAAATATTTAACAATTTAAAGCTTCAGTTGATAAGAAAAAATTACTAAACAGTAACTTCTACTAGTAATATTGTAATACTGGGCGAATACGTCTCCAAGAAAGTCCTGGGTATTATATAAATATTTCAAGAGTATTCAGTTTAAGTAAAAATTTGTTCTGGCCAACATACTTGGATAGGCACTCTCGACGCCGTTCACTTTCGGGGTGGGCACGATCAAGAAAACCTGGAAACATGTTACAAAATAAAAATTCATCTCTCCCATTAATTTCGCCCTTACTCCCCACCCTTGCATACTTATTTCGCCTCCGTAACATTCATACAAGGGATGTTCAATAAACATTGGTTCGTAAATTCTTAATTCACACAACTTTTTATACAAAAATTTAATTTTATGTTATATTATTAGATTATTATGTAATGAAAGTGTGGTACCAGTTTCATTGATTTGATTCAAGTACTGCGTTAGGAGCAGCCGCATCAAGTTGAAATATGTTCAGTTTGCCTACGGCAACGATGGAGGATGGATGCAATACGCTGCATTAAAATTTTCCTTACGCCTGAACAAATCGTCAGCCAAGGCCTATATAATTCTACAGGAGACTTATGAAGAGACTGTTCTTCCCTATAGCACAGTTAGAAGAGGTTTAAAAATATTTGAAGAGGGGTGACAATCTACTTCAAAGGAAGGTGGACCCGGAGATGCTTTCACTGCCCTTACGGAAGTAAAAACATTGAAAACATTGCTGCCATTGTGAGAGCTGATTTTCAAATAACAGCACAATCATATTGAAGATTTCATTTGCTCCAACCCAGATGTTGGTAACAGAAAAGATGCACATGAAACGTTTTTTTGGGCGGCGAGTTCCAAGACTGCTCTTACCCGAAAAACAGGACGTCCGCGTGCAGGTTTGTGCCTAGTTGAAGTTGATGTCACAGGAAGATGAGGTGTTCCTTTCGAAGGTTATCACTGCAGATGAAACTTCGCCACATAATTTGGATCCTGAGAGCAAACAGCAAATCTGCTCTTGGAAATATCCGGGATCACCAATACCACAAAAAGGACCTTCAAGAAGGACTTTGAGTAACTTCTTCTGGGAAACTTATGGCCATATTATGTTTCGATAGTCAGGGAAATGGTATACCCACATGTCGTACCAGAACACACAACTGTAAATAAAGCACCCCAGGAATGCAATGAAAAATAACTAATGTCAAATTAATCGGAAAGATCACATATCAAAGTAACACGCTGAATGCTGCACCATGACAATTCACGGCTCCAATGATGTTGCTGAATATTCTCACACCGACAAGAAATGTGTATATCATCCTCCCTGTAGCTCAGAACTAGCCTCATGTGACATTTTCCACTTCCCCAATGTGAACAAATACCTTCGTGGAAACCATTTTTCATCATCAGAAGCGGCTGTGAAGGCTGCTGAGGCAATTTTCAAGGACCTGTCAAAAATACCTTTCAGCATGTCTTCGAAGACTGGAAAAGAATGGAACAAGTGAGCATTCAATGGAGTCTACTTTGAGAAGGGCCATCGAAGTTTGGAGGATGAGTAAAGGTATGTTTTAAAAAAATAGCATGATCATTCATTATTGAACAACCCTCACTCATTGTTTACTGCGTGTCCATTTTCTCGTGAGACTTCTATAATTGCTCATCTTGGGATTCTCTTCCAACGGATTCAGCCATTACTTTCTCGATCTACCCCTCAAAATCTTTACACTCTTCAGAGATTCATACAACTATCATTCGACTTTAATCCATTTCCTCAATACTACCAAAAGATTCATCATTTAAGATTTCATACTTGTCTATTGCTAATACATGTCACCCAGAATATTCCATAACCCACTCATTCCTCATCCTCTCTCTCTTCTATTTTTACCGTTAACACTATGGCAAGTATGGCATCAACTGTATTTGGTCAAAATGTATGCCTATTATCATACATACCCAATTTTTGCTTCCACGCACGCATAGAGGAGTATACTTTTACACATTCCCAATTTCGCTGCCTGAGACAAGAATTCATTTTTTATTTCCGTCTCATATAAAAATTTTACGAATACATCGTGATGATAAATTCATTGGTAAATTTCTGTATTCAATGTGAGCATCGATATTTAGGTCACATTTAAGCACTTATAATTTCAAAGCGCTATGGCTACAAAAAATATATGCTGAATAGCGTTGTAGGGTTTTTTCAGTCATTGGCAGTGTTGTAAGTCAGGGACATGTACTATATATTGTAATTGAGAATAACTTAAGCGGATCATCCCCTATCGGTGGTTTTAAAATAAATAAATATAAATCACTACTGTTTTTTAAAAATCTAAATACCATAGTGAAAGCCTAATTAGAAGAGCATTAATAAATGTTAACTTTTGGAGAAATTATATCCTCCAATCTGAGTGTTCACCAAATATAAAGGTAAAATTAAAAACGATTGTTAATTTAATAACTAATAAAAGTATGGATTAAGGCCTTAATGCGGGCTCGTGCGTAATTAATTCTCTGAATGTGGCAACCAACCCACCAGGGCGGTGGCAACGGTGGTGGGAGGTAGCTTCCGGGAGAGGAATTCCGCGATAGTCTCCGCCTTCACATCGCTCACCCAATAGGCTATCATTCGAAACAGAAAACACGCATAGATAGCAATAGGACTGCATCATCTTTATGTTTTCTGCTGTGGTTTTGTCTCATTAACCGCCTAGGATAGTCTGGGAAAAATACAGATAGCCCGTAGGATCACCAATTCATTCATACGAGATCGTAGTACAACGTATTTATTTCCAAATAATTCTTTTGCCGGTATTTTGTTCTTTTTTCCATTACAGGGTCTTGAACTAAGAATATTTCCCATGAAGCATAAAATTCATCCACATAAATTAATTGTTAAAATAATAAACGCCAAAAATACAAAGAATATTCACATTTGGAATAAACTTCACAGATTTTTCAATTCGGCTGATCAACAGACAAAGTCCATTTTTAAATATATGTAACCTCACAACTAATGTTCACAAACATTATAGTAAATATAAGTACATTTAGATTTATCACAGAGATTTAAATCTCATGGGTGTGAGAATAAATAAGATGGGAAATCACAGGTTGGATAAAAACGCAAAAAACGTAAAACAAAAGACATTTTTTGTGAATACTTAGGTAGAGCAATTACCTTTGGTGAAAGGGATGGAATATTCTCATTCATTTAATGAAGAAAATATGTGCACGAAAGAATTACGAGAAAAATAGCGAGTATCCTTAATTTGGAGCACCATCTTTGTTTCTATCCCCGTGCATGTAGCTTATCATGAAATAAATAAATAGTGCTCCCGTAGCATGACTCACAAAAAAGGAAACAGAAAATAAACTAAAACAATTTAAAAGAATTTTCGGTGGTCCGTCACCTCAGAAACAATCAAAATTCTAAAAATAACTTGAGTTTTATTTTTGTCGTATTTCTTGTGTCACACGTACGTGACTAAATCCTTTGGAAAATCGATTCTGTTTAACAGAAATGTTACTTCAACGCAATTTGTGAACAATTTTAAGGTTACATTACGGAAATTTTAAGTTATTTCCACTTACTTAGAACAAGGGGCCACACGTAAAAGATTTTTACTTCACCATCTTTAATCACTTCACACCCTAAACCTCCAAACGTTGCTTCATGGAGAGGGAAAAACTCCTCAAGAGATAGATCCTAACTGCGCTGTATTTCACGGAAAACACCCTAAATCTCCTGTGCGAATATATATCTTTAAAACCCGATTTTATTCCCCGATCCCTCTGGCACTTCCCTAACTCTATCCCTTGGCACACGAAAATTTAGATATGGCTTACAGGTTGAATACCAAAAGTCAGATATAGTTAAAGAAAAAGAGTCACAGTTTTTAAATCATGAAGATACGGATATTTACGGTAAGGTCACCATAGAACGGAATTGCCAAATAAGACCTAAAAACTTTTTAGAGGCATTCCACCAGCAATGGTCAAAGTTCTACGCTCTCAAGTATTCCCATGTTCCTCATTTTTTTGCTCCTTTAATTCATACTGAATCTTGACGGAGATTTAAATATTTCATTCGAAGAATTCAGTGTAGTCAATAAGCCAAACCATCAACCCAGTCGGAAACGTTTTACTATAACAGAGGGAAAGTATACATTAATTATTTTATATTTATTTCAATTATTATGTTCTGAGGAAAGCCTTCTAAGATCAATCACTATATTCCTCAAATAATTTTGAAAAAAATCAGGCATCAGTTGAGTATTTTGGATTTCCAATAAATTCATAATTTTGTATTATTGGAATGAAATAATCAATAACAAGCTTAACGAACAAATCAAATACCTAAAATATACTCTCATTGTTATCTCCTTGAAACTGAGATAAATCGATCGTTAACACAACCAATCAAAAACCATTTTGCGATGGGAGATTAAGCATTCTCCATGCATTTTGCATTATTTACTTTTTAATAGAGTTAGATTCGAATTATAACATGAGAATTATAAATATAAAAATAAGGTTTTGGTTTATCTGAAAGGGCGTTAACGGAATATTTACTTCTTGAATCCACAAGGACTCGATGATAAAGTTAAATATAAATATTTCGTGATGTTACATCTACTGCCCTCTTCGTCAGATTAACCCTAAGGTATAAGTGGTTTCTGAAATAGCGTTGATTGAATTTACCTGTAATGAGCAAATATGAAAGAAATGAGCTTCAGTGGTTTGCTTACAGTGAGGGAGTGGATAATGAGAGTAGAGTCATTAGGCATACATGGAAGAGAAGAGTGAACGGTTTGAAAGGAATTGGTAGACAGAGAAAGTAATGTTTAAATATGGTCAAAGTCTCTCAAGGAATACTAGAAGTCTCAGAAATATAAAAGTACTTGTAAAAAAAACTTATCAACATGACGCAGGTGAGTGGCAAGAACGAAATAGTAAGGAGTAAATTTTTACCTGGAAAATTGTCCTGAAATAAACTAAAATGATGCTTTTTTTGACTCTGCCTACCTCGAAAAAGAACGGTGAGAAACGTATGTAGGTACGTGAAAAATGCTCCGAACAATGCATACGCAGTAGCAGCAGCACTTCTGTGTATCGCATAAGAATCTACCAAGCACAAACAAACTCCCCACCAGCTCTGACGGCACACGGTGAATTATACTGCGCAATTTTGCTGCCGACAGCGACAGCCCGACTACTCCACAATTTTCCTACGACGCGGATTTTCGGAATTCCGTAGCGAATCCTCAATAATCATTCGCACAGACCCCAATGGAACACACATAAAGAGCTCAGTTACATTTTTTTAAATCCAATCCTTGTGCAGCCGCAAGATGAATTAAAAAAAAAGATCCCGCGAACGAGACCATATTTTTTTGGCGGCGCTTGAAAACCAGGGGGATCGCAAGAAAATTACCGCCTTCGAGGACGGTTTCTCCTGGGGCTTTTGGGAGGAGGAGGTTGCGAGGCAAGGGAGGATAAAAAGGAAGCAGGCCGAGTCGGATAAGGGAGATAGACGAGGTGGTGTCGAATAACAGCCTCTCACAGCCGACCCTTAACTCCTTTGCAGGGCGTGCTGGACAAGGGGGAGGCAGGCGGAGAGGCGGCGTGATTAGCCTTCGGCGTGCTAGGCGAGCCAAGTGCTCCCGGAGCGGCGGAGATTGAAGAGATAAGCAACACGGGGGGGGGGGGNNGGGGGGGGGGGAAGCTATGCTGCGGCCTAGGGGATGGCTGCGCCCGAAGACGGAAAGGCCTCCGTGGATTCGTGCGCGGCCCGAACGGAAAGGGAGGGATTATTAAGAAGAGGAGGTGAGGGAACGGAGGAAAAAAAGGGAGGGATAGATAAGAGGTTGGCCATCTCCCGTTCCTGGAGGACGAATGCAAGGAGAAGGCAAACGCTCTTAACGATTGAGACCGTGAGCATACAAGCAGAAAAAAACTTGATTTTTTTCATCGTTCACCTCGAGAATAATGAAGTGGACCTAAGAGTATGCGTATCCGGAAATTTAGAAAAACCAAATTATGGAATGTGAACTAATATAAACCCGCCGCTGCTATTCGAAGTTAGGATAAGACGAATATTATTCAGAGGTCGTGGTAAAACGTAAATCAATTCTCTCTATTTAGATAAGGTGGAAAGATAATCTGTTTTGTCATTTTAAATACCTACAAGGTATTATTTTATTTAACGATAAGACGAATGTCAAATATTAGAATGTTATACTTGGTGGTACCATAACTAATTTACGAGTTAGATCTCTTAGATTTACCCGTAGATAAAAGGTAGAACTCAACCAATGCTGATTCCATGATTTTTTAACGTATTCAAACAGGACAGAAACGTTAATAGCTCCAGATTGGGCCGTAATTTAATTCCTAGACCGTACCTTCAAATTTAAGTAAGTGAAAAGGAATATTCTCCAAAATATTCTTACTTATTTCCCTCGCCTTCTTTAGCATAAGGAGTATCAAGTTCACCTGAAAGTACACTGTCACGGACCCACCGTAAACCCATTTCTTATCAATAGCGTTAAATATCAATATAAGGTACCCTCTTTCCTCCTCGCCACATGGTTTTTATCAACCATTAGTATTCCATTAGCATTTTATGCTACTCTTTTCCACTATAAAGTTTATCCATTTATTGCTCCGATCCCTTCATTTTTTCTTCACATTTCAGTAGAGCTTCTTTACTAACATAGCCTATGGCTTTGAATTTTCATTACTTTCTCTAAATAGTCTTCTTTAAGTTCTACAATCTGCTTCAAATGTCCTTAATTATATGTTAAATAGTACTTCGCATAAGTATTTTTTTTACAATTTCACTCTAGGCTTCTATTTCACTGAATCTAATTAAATTTCTCACAATTTTTTAACTGTAATTACCTCCTTCTGTCCTCGTTTTTCTTCTTTATTATTAAAGATCTAATATTTTCTCAGTGGCCTAATCCATAGGTTCTTTATAACAGCTATTCTTTTCCCCAATTTCTCTTCTGCGAATTTCAATTTCAGTATCTTATAAATTGCCATTCAGCTTCAACCGAGTTCATAACACTTTCACATCGAAATTCATCTTCATGCCAGTAACCTTTAGAAAGCCAAATCAAGTTTTCCACTGGCTAACGAATACATATTACTATTCCTATTTTTTAAATGATGCTGGCTGACACTACATCATGTCCGAATTTTAAACAACGTCGGCATCTGAACCGGAGTAGTTCTTAAAACCATGAACTTAGTTTAGTCATTAACTTGGCAACTTAATAGAAATACCACAGCCATTAGTCATTTTTACCATGCCTGCAGAAATATGCTACTTTACTACAACTATGATCTGCACCTTAGTCACATGAAGGAAGATTGCTACCCCCTCCACCGAATCATAGAGGACCAATTAGAAGATGGCACTAAGTAATGGCACCGTAATAAGTGTCCCAGTATTTTTAGACCTTGATACAAAGATTAGCCCCCTACGCTCTCCAAATGCCACCATTTGTTTTCTCCACAACTGCTTATTTTTTTATTAAATTTCTCGCTTGTCTCGTAATAAACCAATCTGGTGAACCACTAGGAAATTTTAATCAGATCCTCAAGGTAAATATCTTATTCCAAACTGTTCATCACAAATTACATTGTATTCAGATGAATCTATTCAAAATACAAATCTGACTGACCAATTCCACCAAGGATGTTGATAGTAATAAAAAGCATGTCTAAATGAATTAAAGCAGCAAAATCACGAATCGGAGCGAAATCTTCATAATTTCACAAATTTCTTGTCAGTTAACTTGAGTGGTCCTGTACGGTTATCAACCTCATTACTAGAAATAATTTTCAATTTCGTAAATAAGTAACTTATAAGGAAATTCGACGTTATACACGAGTATAATTTCCATCGAATGCAGCTTTTCGGCGTTGGCGGGGTCACATCAATGAAAGTATAGAGAACATCTTAAAAACATTTCAAGTGGAGAATATTATCAAACCCGTCTTCAAATATCCATTAGAACATCTTCATCTTCCATTACCTATTTTTGGAGCGTGGTGATAAATACGGCAATTTGGCTGAAATATTGAGTTTGAAGAAAACTAGGTACAAGAATTACCGCGAAAAATTTACACCCAAACTAAAGAGCCCCGGGTATCAATGAAAAAATTCTGTTATTCATATTACGAAAATTTACCTCGGCTTCGGAATATTCTCCACCGGATAATTAGAATGAATACGCCCCTTCAGGTTTAGATAAATCTTCATATTTATTTTGGATTTGAATGAAGTGAAATATTTAGATTTAGGCCCAAAAGAAAGATTAAATTTCAAGTTTATGTCGCAGCTAATTTGAGGAAGAAGCATAAGTAGAAGCCCAAGGCAAACTTTTAACCCCATCTTACAGAGAGACAAACATAAAATGAGAAGGTTATAGAATAATGGGTATATAACACATGCACCGTAAAATTCGCACATAGTGAAATTGGATCTACGGATCATGAACAGAAGATTGGACCACGAAGCAAGCGGCTAATTAGGTACTGATGGATTTATAAAGTAGAGTGGAAACCCAAGAATCCTTCACAGATGAGATAAATCTTAGCCCTCTACCTTTAGTTACACTAAAAATATTCCACGGATGATAAAAACTTAACTAAAACCTACAAAAGATGATAAAAGTCTTAAACTTTTCTCTCCGAAGCAGCTCAAAATATCTTTAGTCAAGTCTCTTATTAAAATTTGGCGTTAATTATATACTAACTTATTAAAATAAACTAGATGGTGAAATATGTTCCGAAAATTGGGATGGCGTGAAGATTTTCTTTCTCTTCCACAAAATCTAAAAGAGGACCGTTAAAGCAGAAGTTTTTCAAATACACGCCGTTTGAAAATTATTTTCCTAGAAAACGACTCCGGATGTGAAAACTCGTTCCCTTGGAAACTGGAATTGTTGAGATTCCGTCCCTTGCCGTTTGTGCTCCATTGGCCCACCACTCGCAATCCATTCTCCTGGAAGCTAACCAGACTGAATTCTCAACTATCTCCAACGCTCCTTCACAATAGGTGACTAAATGTATCACTTCTAAGCAGAAAACAACACAGAGCAAAGCAAAAGGTAGTAATGTCATTAAAGCTCTAACCTTTTTAAAAAGTCAAGGACTTTCATTGTACGGAAAAACTAATGCTAAACCACTTACAAAAAACCTTCAGATGTCACCCGACTAAGAAAAAGAAAAAATGGGGCTTAATATCCGTTAAATTTATGTCAAAATACTTATGGAGACGTCAAAAAATCAACGACAGAGATCGATTTATTGTCCCTTGCTTCGACTTGCTTGCATTACCAATTAATTTACGTACTTGCTGCCTTCACCACGCTGTGTGTATTTTTATGACAGGCCAGAATCTTACTTTTTATGAATCCAATTCGATTCGAGTACACGTCTATGCTAAGGAATTGGCGGATAAAGTAACATAAAGTGCAAGTACTCTTCCGAACTCCATGCTCAGACTTCAATGCACGGCTATGAAAACGGTCACAGTGTAATTGCATTAACAAAGTATAACTCGGTTCCGTTTTCTCTCACTCGTTTCACTAAAAGCCGAAAATTTGAAATTCATTCCTTTTAAAAATTAATTCTCCCAAGTCATAAGATCTCTAAGAAAGATGTACCATTTTAAATTTGACTATTTATTTAAATTACGGAATATGGGGTGGTATAGTGGTATAGTAGTACCAGAATTGAATATGAATCCATATCATATCTTTAACCCCCAATCAACAGAATGACAACGTGTATTTTCATCACCAAAATACGTTTTCTCGCTTAAGTTAGGGAATGCTTGAAGGAATCTTTTAATAACTTTCAAGCGTTAACCCATTGCTCATCTACTTGGCGAAAAAAATGTGTGCTCAGAAGCTCGAAGCTAACCACTCCGCGTTCGGTAGAAAACATTCACTTAAAAAGCGCATTTATATTTATGCCAGTCGTCACTATGCACATTATTTTTTTATTATTTGCAAAAACAGTTCATATAAATGTTAATCTTTCATAATATTTGAAATATTAAAGATACTACAGACTACGCATGAATTCAAGCAAAGACCCTAGCTCGCAAGCCAGGGATCATTCTTGAGCTATCCTATCACGTTCTCACTCATTTTAATCATCTGACTTTTAATTCGATTATACCTTACTGCGACATTCTCATTAGGCGAAGAGTTTCAAGAAGGAAAGCTACTTTCCGTTCCCCATTCCATCCTGAACACGCCACCCAGTTACTTCTTCTTCCAATTTTCTGCTGTTTATTCTGGCGGTAATTTCTGGGGATCGTTACTTTCGCAGCCTCCTGGAGATTATGTCGATCTGACGACATAATCTCCAAGGAAAGGAAAAATATTGGAGGTTTGCATTCTCCGAAGAGCATCGATGTCCGTCCCCTTCCTCCGCCCACACCACAGAAATATCGATTGAATCGCATAAATGAAAAAGCAATAGGTCCATCGATGTCCTTATCCTCCAACCACGCCTTTTCCCTCTACGCCGTAAACGAACGTGCAGCGGATAGCGATCGTTTATCATTTCCTTGGAGACACGAGATGGCGATGGCGGAGGCCAGGGAAAGAACGAGGGAGGCTCGTGAGGTGCGTGGGATGAGAAAAAACAAAGGCTTCATTTTCGGATGATCCCTTTTCGAAGAGATCCCATTCCATCCTCACTCCACTATTGTTCCCCCCCACTCACAATCTCCCTTCCTCGTCTCGTCTCCACGTTTTCCCCATCTTCTTCTGCCGAACTCCCTCCGCCAGCCTGGGAGTTTGTTTACTTTAGTATTAGATGGACTCCTTCGAATATCCTCCACCTTCTTTCACCCGTATCTCCTTCCCCTCGCCACTCCCCTCACTGTCTTGTCACCATAAGGGCGATATCGACTGAATGGGTTATTATTTCATTCAATTGGAATTAATGGGGGGCAGAAGCAGAGGTTCACTCAATCCTCTACTCGCTAAACATATATATATATATATATATATATATATATATATATATATATA
>LYUA01001053.1:256411-268732 GCA_002093875.1 Calopteryx splendens | reverse complement strand
TAGTCCTCACATACTGCTGCTTTTCCTTTCTTTGGGATGGGAAATTAAACTGATCTAGCAAAGTCTTCTGGCCACACTCCAACCTCATAAATGAGAACGATCTCGTAAAAACTATTTCTTCCCTGTTTTACTAAACTCTTTAATAATTCTGCGTTGATATTATCTACCCCCCACAGCCTAAAAAGGCCTTTCATTACCTTCAGGGCTTTCTCTATTTCGCAATCTAGTATGCCTGGACCTATGTTATCATACGAATTATCCACATCATACGAAATATGAAAAGTTTTAAGTGGCAGAGTATTGAGGGCATCAATTTCAACACTTAGAAGTAATACTAAGAAGCTAAGTAGCATAAATATGTACCATTAGAGAAAAGCAAAAAAAGGGAGGAACGGTAACCATGTTGTTGGCAACGGCGATACTTCGTTGTTCTGAATTTTCTAGCCACATACTTGTTTGCATAAAGAAAAGAAAGTTCGTTATTGCAGATTAATCAGGAACTAATAAAATATAGTTATAAAAACCGATAATTAGGTGAGAATTGAGAATTACATTATGCTAGCCGGCTACATCAAAGAAATTACTAAATAATAGCTACAAAATTTTCCAAATTTATATTATCTACATTATGTAAAAAAATAGCACTTTAACCGTCGTGGATTTTATCATGTTTTTTACTAATAAAATTGAATAAATCTTGTGAGGGAATGAAAATTGGACTATTTTTCTTTAAATTGTTGTTCAGGGACCCAGGGCTTTTTTTTCAAACCCATTTAAAGTATTTCTTTGTTTTTGTAAAATCTATATTATTTATGCTGGCAGAGAGGATGACTTTTTACCCTTAAAGTAAGCAAATAACTAATGTAGGACATATGTTGCAAAATTAGGTTTTAAACATGTTTTTTACTTTTATGAATCTCAAGTAGTATCATGATGCAAAAGGAATTTCATTAATTAGTCATGAAATATGATAGAGTAGGTGTGATGATAATACGAAACTAAGATGATTTATTTTCTGTTTCAGGTGAGTCTGATTCATTTTAACTCTCGAGTCGGATATCATAACAGCTTTTTGTTCAAGGTAAGCATTAATTATTATAAAATTTCAATCAGACATATTCTATGTTCGTAAATCTTATCACGAGATTCCAAGGACTACCTTATTCTTCTTTAAAGGAAACCGAACAAGTCACTTTCGTAATGTTAAAAAATAAGAAAAATACAATTTCGATACAATAGCAGAGGTTACTCAGTTTCAGCGACCATGAAGAAATTATTAGAAGAAAACACTATGAAATGATTTCTGAGCTAAATTTCTTAACAGTATTAAAACCGAAGGTTTCAATTTCATACATGTATGACAAAAAATACAGGATTTAAAATGTGCGGGTCATAGGAGACGTTTTTTGAAAATTCGTCTTAGCGATATCATAGTGGTTACACAAATACTACGACTTCTACGTGTGTCTTCAGTTATCTTCTACTTAATTGCAAACCGATGCATTTTTTTAATATACCTAATAATAATGAGAATAAGAATAATATAACTGGTTTTTATATTGAATCTAAAATCAGGTATTTTAAATTTAAATGCTAGTAGGTGAATCGTATTATTTTTAGGAGCTCTCAATGTATGTGGAATGGGACCTTTCATAACTTCCTTCTCTTTATAAAAACGACGACGAGGAAGCTTTAAATGCTCCTCTTAGCTCCCTGTTGAACTTCAGAGAGAAATATGTAGGCACACGGAAGTGCTTTATAAGTTCAACTCTATCATGTTTCTACCAGGAGGAAATGAAAAGTGGAGCTGTGTGAAAAAGTCTCATATATGTAATTGAAAATCTATGTAGGGCCAAAAATATCAGCTATATTATGCATAAATGCGTACTGTTATTGCAAAATTCATTGGTATAGTTTTTATTTTACTGCCCACGGGCACTTCAGCTTTCTTTTTTTCCATTAGAAAAAATAAGTCAAATTTTGAGAACAGATTAACGTATCAAAAGCGAATAAAAATTTCCAAAGTTTAATGTGAACCCATTATTTCTTACTTGATTTAATTTCTTGCCATGGAACCCTCAGATAATAATCTAACATAGATACACCAATAGGACGAGGATTGCTAAAATTATATTTTTAAATCTGATAAAATATATTCAATGAGTATCTGTCAGTTTACTTTGCACATTATCACGATGAGTCAATTTCTGCTGAAATGGCGAATTATTGTCGAAAAATTTATTTTTTACCTTTATCATAGGAACTGTTAAATACTGTTTTGTTGATTTCAGCATGAAAAGCTTACTTTTCAACTAAACTTAGATGATAAAATAGTTCGAAATGATTAATTTGATCCATTAAAAAGACATTTTTTGTTTACTAAGGAAAACTCGGCTCTACGTGTTTTTTTACGTTTTAACGTTAATTGTTATTGCATTGTTTTTATAGATTAATCCCAAAACATCTCAATTCAACAACAGCTGAGTAGATTTTGATCTTTTTTAGGCTTTCTCAATGATTGCTGGGCTCACTGATAGGTTGGGCTAGGGATAGCACTCGTCCATCAGTGTAGCTGTCTTTCTACTGAAGTTTTCCTTAGTTTTTTATTATCCTACTTACTTACCCCATTTATCCCCTTTCTTACATATCTTTTGGAATCAATTTTTCTGCTTCATTCAACATACTAGGTGAAGAAACGGTGATTTTTTTTAATAAAGTAACAAAATAATATCATTAAATTTCGTGGTTCAGCAGAAATATTTTAGACACATGAAATTAGCAGTGGTGGTTTTAAAAATCTATGCATACTGGCGACATTGTTACAAAAAAGTATCTTTTTGGCTCCGGCATCAGCGTATTTAATTGTGTGTCAGGACTGACGAGACGGTAATTATTATAACATCCATAGTTGCAGTTTTCCACTGAAATACTCTAAATGCAAATAGAAACTTTCCACTGTTTGAGTGGAGAATTGCATCAGCGGCTTTCATTAAAATTATTACTTAGTATCTTAATGGGTTTATTAAAGATGGGTTAGCTTCACCGTATAATTGGCGTACATAATAAGTAACTGTGTCCCCAAATTTTGCTAATTGCAAAAATTGTCAATTAGTTGACAAATGTTTATTATTTATTATTTTAATTAACTCAAAAATAAAGGTGACTCAGGACACTTTTTCTTTCCACTATGGGTTATCGATTCCCTAGTCTAACGAGACCGAACCACGGAATCCCTAAACCAGGCCCTTTATTCACGGCCACTCGGTTTGTCCCGGAAAGCCGAAAAATGTTAAATAGTAGCACTTCTGGTCCCTATTACCAAGATCAAAGTTTTAGGTACCATTTCCTTGCTATCGCAAGAAAACCATTCGATGGTGGCTTTCGAGTAAGGATGGTTGCCTTTAGAGCATGCTGAGACTCTAAGTTTCTCTCGCGTAGTGGCGAGTATACTCAGGAGCTTACTCCTGAAAAGGTTCGCTGGACTTATCGCCGTCGAATTGCCGTAACGCCCTACTGTCCAAGATGATAACTAGGTGACCAAAGTTTGTAAAAAAATAATTCGACCCAACACGTTTCCTATTCTTTTAAGAAAGCGCGTCAACGTGATGCACCGCGTGCGGGAGACGCAGTCCTTTTTTGGCGATTTCTTCTCATCTTCTCCCAAAGTGTGCCCACCGTAGACGCTTTCCTGCCGACGCTCGTGCCTGGGGAGGGGGGGGGCGTGGCGAGGGCGCAGAAGGAGAGGGGGGAGAAGTGGGCGAGCAGGTAAGCGGGTGGGAGAGGTGGGTGGGAGGGTGAATCCCGGGCGGCCTGCCTCTCTCACTCTTCGGAAAGCAGGAATGGCTCTAAACGTTGTCACGTACTCGAAGGCAGCCATTACTGGGACCCTTTACCCACGGACTCCTTAACGGTCGCAGAACTTCGGCGCGGCGTAAAAATAAAGGGAGAACAAGGTGGGTCGAGGAGGGGGCGGCGTGTAATGTGTGTGTAGTCGGAGGGGGGGGATGAAACGGGGGCATGTCACACTGCGGGGAAGTTGTAGGATTANGGGGGGGATGAAACGGGGGCATGTCACACTGCGGGTAAGTTGTAGGATTAAGGGGGAGATGTAGAAGGTGGGGGAGATAGGGACTGTAAAGGAGCGTGGATGGGAGATAGCTCCACGGGCGCACGCTACAAATGCGTTCCCAAATGAAAAAAATCTTGTAAGGGAACTGCGGCCCTGAAATCTTCAAAAGCGTTTCGAAGTTTGTTTTCAACGAAACTTTCAAAGGCCGGTGGCCTTTTAACAGCCATTATGTATCTATCGGCGATTGATTAATGAGTATTTTATACCAATGGGTATGCCACGAAGAAAATATACTGTCACGCGAGCTACGGTAAGATAATTCTCTAGTGTTTAAATAACAATCCTCAGTGAAAATAATCATTTGACTCGGCTGGGATTCGAACCTGGATCTTTCAATTATCACGCAGGTGTATACTATAGACTCGCCACGGAGTATGGCGAATGAATTTTTGGTAATTATGTGATAACCGCGTATGCTAAGTGTTCGTTTGGTGTTAAGTATCTAAGGGTATTAAGAATCTAAGGGTCACGAACAAGTACCATGCAAAAAAACCTTTCCATGCATAAAACCCAATACAAATTATAATACCCGTTCATCAGAGGAGCTAAATGTAAAGTAAATGTGTAGTGTGACTGACTATAACTACTGTGAGAATAAGGGCCTGAGAAATCTTACGTAAGCAAGTATAGGGCATCCTGATGCTACTCGTGAGTTTTATTGAGTTCATCATATTTAAAACCAAAATATAATTCTTTACTGATATTAGAAGTGTTCTTAATATGAGTAACACAATTTATTTTTCAATACTATGTGCGAAAAATAATGTGAAAGTTGGAAGATGACGTGAGAAGAACAAAACTCATCACATTTAGGAAATAGAAAAAATCGCCAAAGCCTTTCGGGGGCGTAAATTAACAGTAATCACCAGTTAGTAATGATGGAGTACCAACTTGAACTCAATTAAAAATTAATGATACGATAGAAAGCAGAGAGATTGAAGGAATCTGAATGGAAAATGCCATTCCAGTTCATATTATAGAGCAGTTTTATGTGACTTAATAACACAGAATTGTTTGGAAATAGAAGTGTGGAATGTTGGAATCAGCATAGGAATCTGTAGACCGGAGAATTAATTGATGAATTCCTTACTCTGGAAAAGGAAGGTAGAAAGAACACTAATTAAATGACTGATTAACGGCAAATTGCTACGGAATAATTACTCTCCGAAAGAAAAGAGAAGTAACGATTGAATGATCTCTGTGAAGACTTGCAACCCACAAAAATTCAAGGAATATTTGAAGTAGCTTAGAAAACCAGGATGCTCCCCTTCGCAGAAGGCTTAGCATAGGTGTAGGCAATGACAACGGTTATTATTATTCTTTCTTATGATGTCTTAGAAGAGGTAGCGTCAAATAAAGCGTACGGTTAAATAACTTGTAAATCCTTTATTGAAAGTAAATCCATTTAAAGTACTCTCACATGAAGATACCGTTCATACTAATGTGAATAAGAATTCCGTTTTTTATTGAGTTAGGCACACACTACATACAGGCCGTTTCGGCACCAGAAATCGATAAAATGCCATCGATATTAAAAGTATGTCGTGATACATTGCTTTGACACATGTTGATTAAATTGTATCATATGCATGAAAATTATTTTGAGTTTTTTAGTTAGCTGTGAAGAAAACATTTTCATGCTCTTTGACTCTTTATAGAGAAGAGACCAAAAGACCACTCTCTACTATCTTTGGGAATGAAAGAAATATTCTTAAAGCGTTGAATAGGCGAAAATGGTGTGGGTCGCGTAGAAAATGCCTTAAAAATGAAAGAACTTAAAATACTCTCTATGCTAAATGTGCTGTAGAGAAAATGGTAGAATAATCAAACACAAGGAAAAGACTAAGGAAGAAGTTCTCAGACTTGACCAATCATGCAAACTGAGAGAAGGCAAAATATTAATTAAAGGAAAATATTTTTTGGGAAGGGGAGCACTGACCTTTGATAATTGGGTCCTAGGTTTGGAGTAAAATTAGTAGGTCAAGCATAACAATCGAGCGATTGTGAAGCTTCTGAAACCATTTGATACTCCAACATTTGCATTGAGTCAATTCGAAAAATTATATGCAAAAGTCATGCAAATTTTGGCTAATAGGACAAAAGTTTAAACAATTTCGCTTCAAAGTTTTCATTTTTAATTGCTACTTTGGTGACGGAACGAATCCAAAATATTTTGCTAGCTTAGATAACTGTAATAAATTACGTACATTAATTATAGTCTATTCATATAGTAACGATGTTCCAAAATTCTTTATATTATTAAATATCTTTACCTCTTCTTTCATTTTTCGTTATCGAGCATAATACATTTTGTATTCTGATTTCTTGAGTCTTTTCTTTATTTCTATGCTTAGCTCTTATGAACTCGGAATGGGGTAGCCTTATTTCAGGTTCCCTCGTTCCTACTCCTCAGAGCCTGAGAATATTAAACCTCATCTTCTTTTGCGTGACTGCAATCCTTTAGCGATCACGATTTTTTGATCGCTTGCTTTCCTGCGGCTGACGTCACTTTGTGGCGTAAACCGATGTGTGTGTGTGTGCGCTCTCTTGTATTTTCCGTTCTCTGGCTCTTGCGGCCCAAGTTCTAAAACTCCCTATTTTATATTATCTTTGAGGATGATTTTACAATGGCTTCTGTTAATAAAACTAATTATTGTGTGTTTATGCATGGTTATGTGTTCGTCTTAGCGCATTTTAAAGTATTGATGGATATGTCGCACAATTTTTTTGTAATATTTATTCATCTCATTTGAACTAGAATATTAGAAAAAATATTTTGTTTGGCACCCCATACGGTTTTTCAATAAGTTTCTTTCAAATTCAAAATTATTTAAAAAATGAACCTATCAATAATTGATTTCATGAGAATAGTCTATTGAATAATTTTAAACAATCGTTCTCTGTGTTAATGACGCTAGAAGAAATATGAGCGCAGTTTAAGGCAACAATGTTTTTACAGTTTTTTACTTTTTTACATTTTTTTCATCCCAGGACAAGGTAAAAGATGGGGGACACTTATAAGTGAAGTGCATATATTTACCATTCCATTCTTATTTCGTCCATAATTTTCCTTTTTGAAATGTGCGGGACTCTGCTGTTTCAAAAATACCTACGTCATATATATTTTTGACCATATGCTCAATATCCTCGCAAACTCCGTCTCACTTTGTCTTCCTCTCCCTTTTTTATTGCCACCGATTCATCTCACCACTCCACCCTTCGATATCTCCTTATATTCGACGTTTCCTCGGTGAATGACCTCACGCTTTCCACAACGCCTGCTCCTTCTAAAACTCCGTAGGCCTGACGCTACTTTCCTTCGGATTCGTAAGAAAGCGGTTTCAGATTCATTTGCTAAACAACACTTTGGTTTTTCATTACAACTATCGATGTGAAATGATACGTGAAGAGTAAGATTTGTCATATATCTGGATAGGCATGCTACTTAAAATATAGTTAAGTTGTGATAGAATAGTTTTGCAATATTTATAATTTGGAAATTCATTCACGTAAACAATAACGAATCCTGCAGCGTTTGCAGGAAAATTTAAATTCTCTAACTTAGAAATAATATATTGGTTCTGGTTGTCAAAGCTAGACTTTGAAATCATAACTACTGTTTCATTACTTGCGTAGAATACGTAAAACGATATTTGTTCAATGTTTCTGGTTTTTCAACTTAAAATAATGCGAATAAATTTAAAACAGTTAGCCATAAAATAGAGCAATGTAAGTGAATTTTGACATTAAAAGTGTAATTTATCAAAAATATTTATTTATGTTGGCTACACAGATAAAAGTTGTATTGTATTACGTTATTCTTGAAAAGATAGATGCGCAATAGTTTTTATCATGTATTCACGGGTACTTTCAACATGCAATTATTTATTATTTTGATGTGCGCAATAATTCCTGTACACAAATAGAATAATGAAAGTGGGCACCTAATCCCATTTTTATAGACTCACAGCAGCTCGGTCCAACTCTTTCTCAGTGCCTCCAGTTTAAATAGCGGGCAGTTGCACTAACTCCCATGCTATTACAACTCTTCCTCGCTTACAGAAGGGAACTGGGCTAATAAAGCCCCAGTGAATTCCACTCCATTTATAATGCAGACTTTTGCGTTCCCCTTGATTTCCCGCCGACGCAATGAGATGGAAAAAAAGGAAACAATAATAGTGGTTGGTCTGGGTTAGCATGACTGCGACGGTGCAGCTCATTCCTTCATTTTGATCGAGTCGTTTTGCCGCAGTGTCTCTCTTCCTCGGAGACCGGGATTCGCTAAGCCATAAAAATATCATCGGTCATATGCTCGCTCGTGAGCCCGAACACCATTCCCCTCCCTCCTCCACGTTTGTTCTCCCGACCCGATCCCTCCACCGTCCCCACCCACCTCGACCCTCCTCATTCCACTTCTCGTCCTTCCAGAACCAGTCACGGATTTGCTCTCAACGGCTCGTAAGCGACTAACTGCCGCCGTTGACACGGGTGTTGGTGCAATTGCATTTTCGTAACCATTACAAGTTCCCCACGGATGTCAGTCCTCGCACAGCATTAACTTAAACGATCTACTTTCATTCCACTTGCGCGTTCATGGATGGATGTTTTGCTTAATAGGTTGCATCTGTGATCGACTAATATTTGTTGAAGTAATTCTAAACCAACGAAATTATTTGTTTGTCAAAATTAGAAATCATATTATCTAAAAAGCATAGATATAGTGATAGATACCTCGCATGACTTAATACCTACTAGTCATCTTTAGTTGAATATAACCACATTCACGATGGAATATGACTAAAAAATTATATCTGAACCCGTGTTTTTCTAAAAAAAATAATCGTTCTCTCTGAAGTAATAGTTTAATTTTTCATTTTATTACTGAATTATTCCTTGCATAATTTAAGAACTGCACTTAGACGAATAAGAAATTTAGTAAACGTAATATAAATTAGGTACTGCTAATAGAAGTGGTGTATTTGTTCCGATAGTTATAAATAGTGGATTCTATAAAAAACTTTAAATTGTGGAATAGGAATTGGACTTGAAAATTTAACGTTTTTAGGCGTAATTTATTTTCTGAAAAAGTGTGCATTTTATACTGAAATAAATTCAATGCATTACTGATTGTGCAGTACGGTACAATAAAGAAATACTCTGTATGGAGAGCCTCAAGATTTCTTTTTATTGTAAGGGATACGAATAAACTCTTATGTATTCTCCGTTTAAAGCATTTATCAAGTAAGTTCTATAGACAGAGGGATAGTAAACATAATTTGTTTAATGTTAAGATTCATATCTGTCTAATTTTAAAAATTACTTTGAATTGATTAATTGAGTTAAACAAATTCCTAGTTAGTTAGCATTTACGTTATCAAATAACCTTTCTATTTTACTCTAGTACTTCTATTTAGAGCAATTTCATACCATTCATATGTTGAGAGCTGGAATTTTAAGGGGAAAAATTTTTAATTTTGTGTAAAGTCTGCATTTGCGTGGGAATGAGTTGTCAAGTAAATGCATAAATATAAAATATAAATACGATGGTACGTATTCTGAATGATTGACTTAAAACATACAATTAAATGAATTTCTATAAACTTTTCGCTTCTCTAGCTTAGAAATGCTTTGGTCCTTTATAGTCCCTTAGTGTGTAATTAGTTTTAATATTTATCATGACGTATAAATCTTGGATATGGGTACATGGGTAAACTTAATGTGTTTATACGAACTTATAAGCAGTAATACATTTATATAATAAGACTTTTCCGTGCGGACGAAGGATTTATTTCGTGCTCGAAGTGGAACGCTTGATTCTCTATCCTAGTTTTAACCTAATGCAAATAACTATTGACCTTTGATTATATGTAGGTGGTAGCTAGAAAAAATCTTAAGACAAGAAAAAAACCCTCAATTTATACAACTGAAGAAAATAACGAAGCAATGCATGTGAAACAAACTAGAACTTAATCAATTCTCGAGAAATTTTATCCTGTTCTGATACTGTTGCTTGGAAAACTTCAGGGGCTTTCGAAAACTTCTCGGGCTACACCACCACTGTTTATGCATTTAATACTTCGTTAATTGAATCACTTGCCAAGTTCCCGTGATCTGATTGCATAATCATTTTAACTCTTTTGTGGCTGCCCGCTCTTCCAGACCAAGATTCTTCAAGTACTTCATTTCCCCAATACGCCAGTCCAGACAAAATATTTTGGCCTGCTGAAACCCTAAAGCTCAAGTCGAGAAAATGCAAACATGTTTGTGTTCCTCATTTTGGCTTACGTTACTTTTCCTTCTGCGTGGAATCGTTTTAAGTTTGCTCTGGATTATTACTTTGCTACAGTTTATGCGGCATCTTTTTGATATTCCCAATGACAAAGCGACCCGGGTGCTGGATGAGCTCTTCGGTAACAAGGTTGGAATGTCGACTAGTGAACCAAAGTATGCTAAGATTTAATTTTCCTGGGTGTTTTTATCCACTTTATAAATAAGCTCCCTTCTTAACTTAGAATTTCCCAGATGAGTTTTGAAGGGTTATTAAGTTGAAATTATTATATCTCCGTTGTCAACTTTTTTTTTCTCAGTGAGTATTAAATTCGCAGGCATTAGGTCAATTTTATGAAGAATAAGCTTACGGTAATAGTTTTGTTTTTGTTTCTTAGCCTTTATTTTAACTTTACTTATAATATATAATGTGGTAGTTGTTTAATTCTATCCCAATTGCTATTTCTACTACCGTAAAATCATAAAAACATCGTGACGGGGTGAATGTCGTGGGGTTTCTTAAAGATCCGTAATTGTTCCTAATTGACAGCCAGATGTTTTAAAAAATACGTTTAAAAATTTTATTTTCATTCTTAAAATTCAATTAATTTACATGTTCTAAACGAAGAAATTAAATCAATGAACCTGAATAATTATTGCTAGTGACATTAATCAAAAACATTTTTCTAACGCATGCTAAAAATTTTGTCGTCCTACAGATCATTCTCATGCATGCTCTTGTGTGATATAAATAACTCAGAAAAGCCTTTAAAAAAACTTCTTATAAAAAGCATTACTCACCCCAATGTAATAAAATTTTGCGTAGGGGTTAGCATAGGTATTTGGTTTATAAGTAATAAATCGACTGTTGTCACAAATGTCGTCCATTAAAAATAAAAATATCTATAATTTAAAATGATGAAGAATTGCAACAGAGCCTTGGAGGCAGTACCAAAATGTGTGGCGGAAGTATCGGTAAAAGTGAATTACTCACCTATGTGAAAAGAACATCGGAATATTCTCCTTTAAACTAGCCACCTTCAGGAGACAAGGAGGAGATTTCTCCTCGAAAAAATGAAACAGCCCAGGTAATATACCTTTCCTCATTCAAAATAGCTCCAGCTGGGGGCTTGCCGCATCAACACAAATGCCTTGCTCCCCCAACTAATTCCATGAGCATTCCGAGTTCAGCCGTCGTTCGGCCTGAACGACCGATAGTGGCATGCGAGAATACCGACCGATAGCCAGGCCCACTACTTCGGACTACCCCGAAGGCAGAACTAGGATCCCTAGGGGGTTGGTGATCGGAGCAATATGGGCCATTCGTCCATTTTACAGAGCCTCATTTGAGCTCGCGGTATTAGTGGCAGTAAGATGCCCCGAATTTCGCTCGCATAGGCTGCCAACCGTGCCTCTCCGACCACCTTTCGTTGGCAGGAAAGAAGGGGTCCCATAGCGGCTGGTTATGCATTTGTGACAGATGTCTGAAAGAGTGGAGTGAGCATTCCGAAGGAACTTTTTCGGGGAATAGAATTATTTGGGGCATAAGGAAAATTCTGGGATGATAAAGTAGTTTTGTTTGAAAGCCTTAAGAAAGGAAATTTGCCCATAAAGAAGCTTACGACACTGTCATTCCCGAGGGAAGATGATTCCAGCCTACGTTGCCGCATCTTTATTCGGCTCCGTTTGCACATTTGATGAGCAATTCTTGCATTCGATATATTTCGGTAGATGCCTTTGTGAAACCGCAATGGCTTATTGTTACGACCGATAAATATACTTTCTCAGTACTCCGATCGTGAAATAGTACATTACTCAGAAAAAATCAATTCTGGATGCGCCTCCAAAACACTTTACTCTTTTACAAAAATGAAAACTAACACTTTCTCTCTCTCTCTCTCTGATGTATGTATGTATATATATAT
>LYUA01001053.1:235343-250604 GCA_002093875.1 Calopteryx splendens | reverse complement strand
CATGACGGTAAGGCGGCGCCATTTTCAACAGTGGAAAGGGATACCTACATTTGCATGCCTGAATTTTCGCTGGATCATCTCGTGCGTCAGTCTTTGTTTGGTAGTCAATGTAAAAGGTATAGTACTACAGGTTTGCCAGATTTCCAGATTACCAAAAATGAATGAACGTGTAGAGCAGTTTGATGCATCAAATTTTGTCAGAAACTAGGTGGTTCCCAAGCCGAAACAATTCGTATGGTTCGACAGGTGTTTGGAAATTATGCCCTGTGGGAAATACAAATAAAGGAGGGGCATAACTCTTAAAAAAAGGGCGCACATCTTTGAAGAGTGACCAGTGTTCAAGGAATGTAACAAATAGCTTCTAAGTTCAGTTATCGAGAATGTACGAAATTAGATAATGGAAGAGCGTCGTGTGTGTGAACATGGAAAATTGCTGATGATGTCGGTATTAGCAAAAATTATTCCCCAGATGCAATTTTACGTGAGAAGTTGGACATGCACCGAGGGACTCTAAAATTTATGCTCGAGTTTCTGTCTCAGGAAAAGAAAGAACTCCGCCTTGGTGTGGCGCAGGATATGTTTGACACTGTCAACACCGTTCCTCGGCTTCTCAACACCGTGATAATTGGAGATCAGTCATGGTTGTACGGGAAAAACCCGAAAAGCTCCCGATTTGCGAGTAGAGAGGATATAATGCAAAATGTGTTGGCAGAGCTGAAGGTCTATTCAAAAGACGATTTCCAGAAGTGAAAGGATCGGTGGGCTAGGTATATATTGGTGAAAGGGGCCATTTAGAACTAGATTAGGGCTCAAACCAAATCAGGTACGCAACATTTCTTCTCCGGCCGAAGGTCGAATTTTTGTGGATACACCTCGTAAGTGGTAAAGGACTAATTCGTTTCTCTCCAGCGTTAGTGGCAGCCGTTCCAAGTTGAAACATGTTTAGGTCGCCTTCCACAATGATGGAGGCAACAAGCTAAAAGAAATAAGCTGTATTGAATGTTTGCTTTCGCCTGAAGGAATCACCTGCCCAGAAAAATGTTATCCTACTTATGCTGGGGCTTATGCTGACGTTGTTCTTCACTATACCACAGAGAAATGATGGTTTAAAATGTTAAAGAGGGAGACAAGCAATTTCAAAGGAAGTTGGATCCGCAGCTTCAGTCACGGCTCTTACAGAGATAAACATTAACCCCACTGCTACCATTTTGAAAGAAGAAAAATACTTATCAAAATTTTATTCAACATAGGATTCCTATTTCAAAGGCAGAGTTTACTATTAAAATGTATACGTTCTTAGTGTAATTCCAGTACTTCAGGATGCTAGTAATATAGCGTTTACTTAGCACATCAGAATGTAAATTAGTTGGTATTCTTAGCCTACTAGTTGATCATGTGCAGGGAATTTTCTTGTCTAAAATAAATAACTTTAAGTACCATAATTCCAAAATTGGTGAAATTCTCCTAACTTTCTCTTCAACCGAGGATTTAAGATCAATTTATTGGATTGCAAAGGTGGGCATTAGATATATTAATAGTCGGTACGTATTCTTTTTAAAATTTATAAGAGGTGCTTTTGATTTAGAATTGGTTTCTCTCCTTTGAATTTTGAAATTTTAGTCCCAATTATCTAAGAGTTTTTAGGTGATTTTCTTGTACTTTTTTGAAAAAATATTAGGTTCAGAAGATCTGAACTGGTAAAGAATTGGTCCCTATCTTCCTTCTAAGATTCAATAATTGTGTTATTATTTTCATTTGTCCTAAATTATTTTTAAATATAATTTATCACGATTCGTGACGACTCATATTACGAGAATATAATATATAATTAGCTTGGGGAATGCATTCCTTTTTTGTTGACAACATAAGGTATAATGTTGTTGACTAACATTAGTCTATATTTAGCATTAACTTTATCTGCCTTTGGTTGACAAATAGGTATTAGGTGTGCTCTATTATATTTTTTATAGACTGGAACTCAGAGAAAATACTATAATGTCTTCAAAAGTTTAATTTTACCGATTTTTTCCAAACATTTCAGTATGCATTAACTATATTAAAATGGGGAAATATAGAAGTTAACAACCTAAAAATAATTCTTTAGTGTTCTAAATCTTCGACTTAACTACTTTAGATGAAAAGTAATTAAAACTTCCCAATTTTTTCTAACAGCAAAGAAGTTGAATTTCAGGAAACGTAGGAAGTTTAGAGTTAAATCGTTATTTGAGTGTAGGCTTTATCTGTGTTCCTTCGATGAAGTTTTTACCCGATTCGTTGAAATTGAAGCATGAGTTCAAAAGGTGAAGATTAACGCTGGCTCTACAACTCGGCTAAATCTCATTTGAAGAATTTCTTAAGACACCAATGCATCCTTTTAGACGAGGGTGAAATGGAATTTCAGCGGGACATTGGTAATTAAACCTCTTGAAATTGCAGTTTCTTATCTTAAATTTGCTCTACTGAGCACGCTTTTTTTAAATGTGTGAAAATGCGAGTGCAATGCTGAACGTGGAAATGCAGAATGAACTGGGAAGCGTACTTTGCCCAATGTTGGAAACTAAAGTACCCAATGGTTGCGAAGCTGGATCTATGAGGAGCTTTCGTTGTAATTGGAACTTATTTAATGAGCTCTAACTCGTTTAATAAGTTTTATCCTGGTCATTAATATAGTCGTTGGTGTAATATTTCCTTTCCTTAAATAATTTACGCTGTAGCATCTGTGGACAATCTCACAACTTCCTTAAATCGGTTATTTCTTTTAAGTTCCGGAACTTTAATTTAATAATAAATTCCGGTTTTAGAACCGGAACTTTAATTTAATAATTGAGTAAATAAACAAGGAGAGGGTTACACTAATCTCACAGAAATAAGAGTCCATGGTATGAAACTTATTTTAATTTGTCTTTTTTGGAAATAATTTCCAATGAGATATTCGCATTTTAAAATTCTTCTTATATTCTAGTATAAAATCGTAATCGATATCAGCTCTGTCTTAGATGCAATGGACAGGCGTTTCTTTTAGAGGACCTAGTAATATCAATCCGTGTTCAATCATAATTTGGTCTATTTTTCTCTATCCTATATTAGGTCTATTAGTTTTTTTAAAGTGGCTTATTAATATTGTAGGGCAAGTAAGAGGATGTTTGCACAATCAATAGTACATAATAGTTACCTAAAATAGGGTCCATCCAGCGTAGCTTCAATATCTTCATATTAAGTATATAAGTAGAGTTCATATTAAGATTATTAACCCAGTACAATAGTAGAATATCGGCCTTTGTTCATAATTCCTTTTCTATGAAACTATTGTTAAATGTTCTGCGTTGGGATTTTTTTGCAAGCCAAAATTAAATTTATTTCTCTGAGATTTGGGACGCAGTAACTTAGCATGTAGGTTACTCATATTCTATCTTGAAATTACAAGACTGCGAGTTAAAAGAAAGGTAAAAAAATGTGTCTTGGCCACCACCAGCACTTTTACCGGAATTTCTTTAAGGCAGAAATTAGTTCATCTTTCTTATTTCATAGAATGTGCACAGGGAAAAGAATGTCGGCAATGACCTCATTACATGGTACGCGTTAGCGACGTCTTCCCTCCCTATCGTGAACAATAATATCTGGATGTGCGAAGCTTACGTCGTTCGGTACCTTCGGAATTTTGCGTTTCCTTGAAGTGTCTGCCATACAACCATACAGGTCACATTGTTTGAAACACGACTCAAGCAAACGTATGCTCTATCTCTCTCTAGGACAGTTTAAATGGTGCTTAATCGTTGGAACTTTAAAAACCAAAGTATGTGAAATAAATTAATTTTCAGTGACTCATTAGTGATTTTTTAATTGTTATCTACTGAAGTTGTGCTGTGTATAGTTTTACCGGTAAACTCGGATGCCACGATAAACCTTACAATATTTACTATGTACTTGTAGTGTTTTGGAGGATATCTTTTCACATAATATATGCTGCTACTAAAAGTTAACAAATCAGAAGAAGATTAAATATAAAACATATTTTAACCCATGCTAAACGTTTTCTTTTAATTTATGGTGATGGACAATGGGATCTAGGGATGAGATGGTACTGAATCTGATTCGAGGTTCTCGTGGAAATAAAGTGAAATGAAAAAACATCTTCAAAGATGAGAGAAGTTTAAAATTTAACTGCTTAAAATCGTACTTTCATAAAAGTAAGTGTACGCTAACTCTTAGATTATCTAGAATAGGAAAAGAGGTTGGTTAAACGATGTAGAAGTTTTCTTCTTTCATATTCAAATATTTCTTTGGCTACTGCATCGCAACGACAGCCTTTTGACCTGAGCAAAGCAGAAACTCCTTTGTGCACGTTCTCTTTGATTCGAAATATTTCGGGCGCGTTTACAAATTGGCTCATTGGACCATCTGTGCACACAAGACCTCATAAAGGCTTAATTTTCCAGAGCGTTTAAACCACACACTATTACCGTGACGCTTTCAAACAATAGTAACAGAGACTGGTTTCCAAAGCATAATCCCTTTCACAAATTAACTATAATTCACACAATGCACGGCCGCAAAGACTCGGATGGATTAAAAGGACTCGCGACCGAAAACATGCAAGGCACGGGCATAAATTGCACGGGTCAATGAGCGATTGATCTCGTGTGCTAGCTAATCCCTTCTAATGCGAAGCTCTTAATGACGACGTTTGGTTTGAATCCCGGCCAAGGTGAGTTTTGGTTTGAATCTCAATTTTACTGGAGCTTGATAAAATGTATCCATGATCCCGCATATATGAAGAGACAATTTAATGACACCAGGCGCCTGGAACGATCGGAATCGCGGAAAATTCAGACATTCGGTTAGAAAATCAAGAGATTTGAAGGGGATGCGTTGATAGCCGACTTTATTCCTGGACACTAGAGCTAATTATTTGAGCAAAACCTTTTGATCATGGTTTCCATTCTCAGTTATCGTTTGTACCGAGAAATGACTTTACATCTGAGGGATAAAGTGGCATACTATTATTTAATTACTCCCGAGACTAAATTTCTCAGTCCAGTTAAATACGAATAATAAAGTCCTATGGCTCGTTTGTAATTTATAAGCAATTAAAAAGGCATAAGGTGCCATGCATGCATTCATGATTAATATTCGCATGAACGAAATCACTATAGTAAGAATGTTTGCCGAAGTTAAACTCTAATGTAGCCACCTTTTTTAGCCAGGGAATTGAGCCGCTAAGAACGCAATAACCTTATTCAATTGCGCCCCAAACTGCGAGATGAACGTTCATCAATAACCCAAACTATAGTAAAACTGTTTTTCAGTTTATTCAATTCAATGAGAATAACTTAAAAATATTAGTTATTTTATTTTTCCTATGTATTTACATTCTAAGGGACTATTTTCCAATAGCCAGATCATAAGATTAAACATATTCATTACTCAAATCGATTTAAACGAGTTAACTCTTAGGAACTAGTTAACCATTTCAACCAAATACTAATTATTTGTCATTATTTAAAAAGCAATTTTCTGTCACGATATAACTGAAATTTCTCAATTCAGTTAATACGATTTACTTAAATAGAGTTATGCTTCATTAAGTAAATATTTGCATATTTAGGTGATTTTACATTTTAAAAATTGGGCAATCGCGGAAAAACGGGAATTTAATTTAAATGATTAGAGAATATGAGAAAATGTATCCAATTTTCCTTCAATTGAAACTACAGAAAGAAGAATCAAATTTACCACGGACATTATTATATTCTTTCTCACCTATGATGCCATAAAATATAGTAAATTTCTTCTTTAAATCTACCTCATCTATGTCTACCCTCTAGAGCGTTTGTAAAAAAAGAGAGTTCAATAAAAGCTGATGTTTAATCAAAAATGATAGTGCTGTACGTCACATATCTATAAAGTCAGTGAGGTGATTTATATTCGAAATTGAAATATATTTTTTGTCTAATTAATTTTTTTTGGTATCCGACACACATTTTGAATCACATTTTCATTGTATCCTTGACAACAAGTGTCAATTCCATGGTCGGCTAAAAGCAATTTCTATTTGAACAATGCAAAGAAATTTTCATCTCAAATATAAGTTAAACCTTTCACAAAGTGACGCCTTAGATTGTAAAGCATATACTAGAGTGATCGACCTTTCGTTTTTAGCCTCGGATATCTGCCTTTCAACGTCACAGTTTTTTTTTTTAAGTTTCAGCCCTACGTTAGGAGTGTTCAGAAGTTGCTGTGGTCAGCGTCAACAAACATTCATTTCGTGACCTTTGGGAGTGAAAGTTTAGCAGAGGAGTACTGAGAGTAGAAGTTACATGATGGATAGGATAACTAGTGCTGAAGTTTACTCGCGTGACGGTGGGGTAGTCAAGTCTGCCAAATAATCCTCACAAACGATGTGCTATTTAGGCAGGTATGCATCTAACAAATTTATAACTGATGAATTTTGATGATTAACTTTGTGAATCCACATTTGATTTTATTTTTTATTACTTTAGTAAATATTTTGGAACAGCATAGCATTAAAGTTTAAAAAATGTTTTTATAAGCTCTACATTAACGTCTCGAGTTATAAAATCGTAATCATTATTACCTGCACCAAAGGGAAATAATTAGAAGTTTAATTAGAGGCTTAATTAATTATAATTAAAAAATAGAGTAAAAATATCAATTATAATTTAGAGAGAAGCCTTGAAAAATATCATGTATTAATAATTAATAACTTAAAGCCGACAAAAATTGCAACTTTGTTGAATAAACTGTTGCAGTAATTGTGATAGTTGGAATGAGCACAGAAGATGAAATTAAGAGATAACAATCAGATTTTCAGGGGAAGTGGCAGGCTGTTTTGTAGGGCGGTCCTCTCTTGACTGGAAGGTATCCCTAAGAATCATTCCGCATAAAAAACAAACGGGACGATTTTCTGATAATTAGAACTTCACACACATCAAACTACCTGTGAAAATGTGCTTTAATTGCCTTTGGGAAATTTTTCGGAAAGTTGACGAGACGAGAAGTGACCTAGAAAAGAGAAGAATATACTCTCACACGTAGATTCTACAAAAAATACGTAATTTCACTACAGGTTACTGCCAGTCATGCAAGTTTAACAGACACGAAATGGAATTCTTCTGTAAGCCATGCTAGGGTGTTGCTTACTTTTTGAATTCTGAATAATTATTTACCCCTCAGGGAGTTACTGGTAGTTAAATAAAACCAATGGTGGTGAAGTTTAATCCCGATTAAAACATTTCAAGGATGCACAATGAGTTGAAATTAAGGAATTTAGGGAAACGTGCAAAGAATATAAATAAAATTCTAAAATCTAAAATGTGATTATATCCATTTTTACACATTTTTAAGCAAAAATGAAGGTTTTTATAATGTAGGCTTTTGCTGGTAATAGGTATTCATTAGTAAATGTTTTTTTGGTAACACCTTGAAAAACAATTCAACGTTTTACCGACTGTGCTCCCGGGGTATTCCGGTCAAAAGTGGCCTTAATATTCTTGCAACACAAATACTTGAATAGCGGTTTGATTTTCAAGAAATAATTACCCCAATCCTTTTATAAATGTTTTCGGGACCTAAGTCTTGTCTCAAGTGATATATAATAATTTTTTACTCGTCGCCATTGAAATATATATCAGAACAACACCCTTTCTGGTCACCGTCAATAAGCAATTAATAACAATTCCCAAACTAATTTCGGTGGAAATTTACCTTTATCGATATGTTTAATTGGAGTAATTGGTTCATAATGAGGTAGGCACATTCATATACTTCTAGAGACTCACACTTGACTCACTTGACGAAAACCTTCTAAATTTAACAAAAAAATAGTGTTTCTAATTCCTTGCACACCAATGCGTATTATAAAAATATTCGCGGCACACGCAACGGATGTTTAAAGAGGTAAATTTATCAGAAAACTTGCAGTTAAACGGGAGACTGTCCAGAATAATTGCGCCTTGCACTGTGCTGATCTCCTTTGCAGCACAGAGCCTTACCGTCAATCTTTGAAAGTAGGTGGTCCAATTGAACTCCAGATAACGTCTGTAAGCATGCAGGTATCAACGTGGTGCTCGTGTATAAGAGTACCATATCTCCCGAAATCCCAGGGATGAAGGTGAAAAAGGCAATCTGAAATATAGGTGGAAGAGAGTTGATAAGAAAGTGAGAGAGGAAGAAACATCCGAACCTTCCCACCCCTCTCCCTACTTCAAAGAATCCCCGACCCCTTGAACCAGGCGACCTCGAACGCATGCTTTTAAAACTCTCGAAGTGTCGCATACAATGGGCACAACTCCCGCGCACCCGTACAAGTCCTTTACTCCCTGGAGTCTTGAGGAAAGCGCTTTGGTTGAACGCTTTGCCCTCTCAACCTCTTCCTTTTCAACGTTGAATCTTTTCTTTTTTTAATTCTCTCCTCCTCTCCGTCTTTCCACATATCTTCCTCCTTCTTCTCGCTTCTTCGCCGAAGATCCGGAGCCTTGCGCAGCATAAGATTTATCAGGTCCACGGTAACGCTCGACATGCCACCTATGGGAAAACAACCTTTCTCTCTCTAACTCCTACCCCATTTCGACCGCTCTTCTTTACCGATGGTCTCCCAGCCATCAACCATGTTGTAAGGTTCTGGACTTCAAACTACTCTTTTCCTCTCCCTGAACGCCCAAGGGAGCAGTCAAAAAAATAATAATAATAAAATAGAGAGACGTGTGGTCCAAGGAAACCCACTCCGCCCACCGCCATCAAAACCCTTCCGTCTCACCCCTTTTTCTCGACTCCCTCCGTCGTCAACCTGCACTGCACGCTACCCTCCCACCCCTCTGAATCCCTCCTTCGCTTTTTAACTGCTGGTCCAGGAACTGTAGCGCTTTCCGTATTCCAAGTCCGTCCCTAAAGGATTACGGCCTGGGGAATTATATGCCGTCGAGGATGGAATGTCAAACCAACTTTGAGGGTTAAGGTAGGAAGGGTGGAAGTAGACGTGGGGGGAGGGGAAGGGGGGAGGGGAAGGCTGATGTGAGGGTGGATGTGATGGGGCAGGTAGACGGAATGAGAGAGAGTACAAGAGGAGGATGGGAGGTCGTGGAATGTGGATCTTCTTGGAATAAATTTGTAGCGCAGAATAAGAGAAATGATTATGGATATGATTCATATGAAAAATTACCTCTTTAGCATTATAAGTTTAAAACGAGTTTTACAAGTTGTTGAAGACTGCAAGAGAAAATTTTCCGAAAACAGCCGATAATATTCGCAAATTTATATTCTCAGATTACTTTTATGCTCCAAAATGAGAATTTTGTAATCTTTCAGTTATGGTCCACGCAAAAACTGTTTCAGATTAGGTCAATATTTAGAGAATTGTCAAGGAAAATCGATTGAACATTGGTATTCATTTTGACAGGTTACGGAAGGCATGATTGCCTGAAATATTCAGCTGTATGGCACCTCAGCAATATTCGATTCCTTACTTGTTCAATTTAAAATCTCCTGCCATTTTCTCTTTGTTTTGGTGGAATTTTAATGTTAGAAAGTTAGAGATAGATATTATTTTTTACAAAATTAGCACCACTAAGTCGAGGCCGATATCGGTAGGGCTGATGAATGGACTTGAAGAAAATAAGAATATATCGTAAGATATCTAAGAAGTGGGAAATTGAAAAATTGCAAGGATTGGAAGAGGAGATAAATTTGTAGAGGTCAGGAGTAGGAGAGAGGGTGCAAAAAGAGTACCTAGAATTTGCTGACGAGGGGGACGGGCTTTAAGAGTGGGATCGGGCGTGTTGGGAAGGAGGAGTTTTAAGAATTTTAGATAGAGAGAGGAACAGAACGAGGAGGAGGAGGAGCGAAAGTGAGGGATAAACCTGTAATCACCCGATCTTTAAAGAAATGGATTGGAACTGTGAGGGAGGAGTCTTGGGCAACGTGGAAATGTTCCTACGCCTTCAAATTTCTAAATGAGAGAAATGGGAGAGAATTTAGAGAGCATGCTGACGGAACACAATGGGTGGAATTGCGAGATGTTATACGTGCCCTTTCTACACGAGCGAAGGAAGTAGAAAGAGCATTCATTCGTCTTTACTTTAATGGAAGTAGGGAATTGAATGATGGAAAAATATATGAATAAACAGATTCAGAAGTTCCTTATTGAATTTGTCTGGTTAAAATCTCACTTAAATAAAATGCTAAACATCTTTAAATGAAACTATGCATATTAGTTCTTTTTTCTGTGCATAATTTGGATTATAAAGAGGAAATGACATTGAGACAGTGTATAGGCAAAGAGAAAATATATGAAATAAAATGAGCAAAAGATTAAATTTTTAAATAAAATTACATAGACATGTGTAACCGTAATACAAATAAGCTGGCTAATATATATTTTAATTTAAGGATGTGAAAATTCATCCCCCAAGAACGTATCACTTTTCATTTTATTTTACGATATGATCTCCTTGTCCCACTCCGTTTCATTGGTGTTTTTTTAGATAAATACGAAAAGTATGCCTTGGAAAAGTATTGAATATCCACGTATTACATAAGATATGATTGGATAGGTAGATGAGAGAAGGATATTTAAGAATATAACCTCTGAATTAGGAAGAAGAAAATTTAAAGAGCTATATGATAAACTAAGGTGCAATACTAATAGAGCGAAAGACACGAGGTGGAAATAAAGTACGAGAATAAGGAGAGCTTGCAGAGACCGGATGAAAGAGGTGAATTAAGGAGGAAGGTAAATTCGTTTTCTAGATGTTAAAAAGGAAAATCTGTGCAAATATCTACCATAGACACGATGGTAAAAACTATTAAAGGAATCAAAAAACATTAATGCTAGGTGTAAAATAATTTAAGGCATAGAAGGAGATCAAGACGCTATTAGAATAACAAGTTTAGGCATACTTGATTACTTAAGTTCTTTTCTAGAAATTTAAGTAGTCAAATTAGTGAAGAAACTGGTATTCTACCAGTTAGGATTGTTTTCTTCATGGACACAATTATTATACAGATAACACGACACTAACATTATAATACTCTACAGCACAAAACAATTTTCTTCAAATCTGCGTATTTTCTGCTCACCTTTATTCCGTCCGTGTATAATATTTTCCTCTGACCACCTCATTTAAATAAAATTCTTCCCTCTAACAATTTTTTTTGGCAAAATTGGCAATTAATACATGAATGCCTTCAATGAATTATCCCAATTAATACATGAATGCCTTCAATGAATTATCCCAAACAAATTTATTCCTTCTCATACCAAGCCTAGAAACTCGTTTATTTTAATTTCCGTCCATTTAACATTTTCCATCAATATCTCAAAAACCTATAACATATGCTTATGGCCTATCTTCTTTCCTCAACTATCAAATAACGGCGTTCTTACAATTCAGCGCCCCGAATAAATTATTTACTTAACATCTCTTTAAGGTCGTTGTTATCAACTCCATACCCCTTGAAAAATCTTCCTTGGATAACGCACATCTTCTTTTATGTCCCTAATCCAATGTCAAATTTCAAGGCTAACAAAAAAATACCACATAGGTTAACTGTTCAGCCAGCGCCAGTTTAAGGCTATCATAATTTGAACTATTTATGGTAAATATGACGTAGAGACCGGTGGCTAAAACAACGTTTCACATTATCAACTGTGCCTTTAATTGTTTACACGGAGAAAATGGTAAGGTACGAATAGGAAACACTGATGGTAGGAACGAAAATAGATGAAAAAATCATTATACCTATCAGATTTGCTGATTATCAAGGTCTTTTACGTTACTCACGCTAAACATTCTGTAATAACTTCAGAGTTTCAGAGTGTATAACAGGGCCAATGTGACGGTTATGGCATGGATATCAATTAATATTAAACGGATATGATGAGATTCTTTATAAATCGGAAGGGTAATGTAAGCACATATGTAGTTAAAGGCAAGAGGATAGGCGAGGAACACAGGTTTTTTCAACTTGGGCGAAAAAGTGGATAGAAAAATTGAAATGGACGGAAATGAAAACGAATACATAAGTTTTGTGCTTGGTAGGAGAAGAAATACATTTTTTGGGAGAAAATATATGACGGCAGGAAAAGTGGTTGCAGAGCGTTTTATGTGGCAATGAATAGTTGAAGACAAAGTTAGAGGGGAGAATGGTGCTTTGCCAAGGTAGTCAAAGGAAAAGATCAGGAATCTAGCTTGAAATTAAGGAAATTATAAAGTATGTAAAGGTAAATACTTGTTTATTGTAATGTTTGGTGTTGCGATGATTAACGAATTAATGGGTTGATTAATTAATTAATGAGACTTCGAAGCTTAAAAATATTCGTCTAAGAAAAACCTGGCTAAGTTGGTCGACAACTATTAATTCTAATGCATTTTAATGCAAAGGTAGTAGCTAGCGGAAAATTATTTATAAATACATGAAAGGTTTATTACCATTACGCCACTATTTGCAGGCTTTATGTAAGCTTGTTTGAGTTTCTCAGCCAGCCTCACACATAAGGATTACAAGAAACGAAATTCAGCATTATAATACGCACTCACCTTTGCCGAATCATATAGGCATGTTACGCTAGTGTAATTTTTATGCATTCTAAATTAGAGAAATGAAGGGAAATATACGTTTTATAAACTAAAAGTACATACCCTAGGATGCTCTCCTTACGTTATTATTTTAAATTCAATAGAACATCATAATCCCTTTCCTTCTACCAAATTCTACAATGGAAATGATAAAAACTATTAATTTTTTGGCATAATATAATGCTGGCCACTTTCTTGAATTTCCTTTCGCTTGAGAACAGCATCATGTGTATGGATGGAAAGTACAAGAACTACCTAAACTGTGAAAAGCTAATTTAATTTTTTGCAGTCAATTGAAATTAATGAAAATATTTCCAATATTTAACTTTCTTTTATTAATGTTTAACGATTATATTCATTCAATCGTAGCTTGTAAACTCCAAGAAAATAATAAATACTATTATTATTAGTTATTCACTGGGTAAGTGGTAATGACTGGTCATGACCGGTGTAAAGATAGCACCGTTAAATTATCAGTTGAACATGAACTTAGGTCGAAGGTTATTATGATAATATTTATAGGAAAATAATGACAAAATAAATAACCGTAGGAAAACATATTTCTGCAGGTATTTTTAAGTATCGTAGAAAGAGCCGTCTGACAATAGAGAGAACGGAATTATGTTACTCAAGGCCAGCAATAGAATTGTAAATATTTTAGCTGAGAGAACACATTCAAAAGAGCAGAGAGATGGAGAAAGAGAGAAAATACTAATTATAACAGATTGGTAGAAGAATCGAAAGTGCCAGGAGGAAGGTGATCAATAAAGTAATCATGAAATAATAATTATTTAGTTTTACGAAAATTACATCGTCTAAAAATAGATGCTACAATTTATTAATAATAAATATATTGATAGATGAAAAAGTAGTTTCCGTTCTCCATGCATAAGTTACAGAAAAATATAAAAAATATTCCCCATATTAAATAAATATTTTTCCGATAAAATTTTATGGTCAGAATATTTCAGATTATCAGAGTTCATGGTATTCTTTAATCTTTAAGTTATTCATGTAAGTTTTTCACCAAAAAGCAAGTTCACAAAATTTATTTCACTGAATTGACTTTAAATATTTACGTGTTCATGTTTTATGATATTTAAAAATTCGTTTGAGAATAGCCAGCGATCACGCCTGGTAAAACAAGTTCTTCATAACTACCACTATGTATTAATATGGTCTACTGTAATGAACGCCTCAGCTCTGATGTGTTCTAACATTTTCATGCATGTTAACAATTCTTACATTTTTACGCCTAGAGGTATCCAATGAATGTGACGCCTTACAGTGAGCACGAATCAGTGTCATTTAATATCCTCAATGTTAATAGATATACACCCCTTTGTTCTTACATAGGGTTTATTCATATAGATTAGCTAAAAAGACTAAAGGGCGTTTCCTTATAGTTTTGTAGAGAGGTTTTTGTTTTTTATCCAATCCCTCCTTTGATATGATCTAACATGTACCAAAATCTAGCGCAATAAAAGTTGAGTTTAATTATTTCGACTTTGTTTGTCCCTTAATGTCGAAAAACATGACCTGCTTTTTCAAAAAAAAGTTTGATTTTCAATAAAGATTTTCTAATTAAGCTTTTTTAATAATTACAAAATGATAGAACTCTTCACAATTTAAAATTTATTACGACCGTGTTTCAATGTACTACATCATCTTCAGGTGATTTCATCAGACCTGAAGATGATGTAGTTCATTAAAACCTGGACGCAATAAATTTTATGCAGTGGAAAAGTGCTATTATTTTGTAATTATTTTCCAATTCCAAAGTATCACGCCGAAAACTATGCAATTCTTTTTCTAATAGTTCTTATGTTTTTAAAATTTACTCACCATGTGCTTTAGGTATTAAAGAGTAGTTTGTTTTTTCAAATAAATATTCAGTATTGTATTTGTAAATTCATATGCTGACTAATTTTTTTTATCGGATTTAACCCTGTCACGGAAATAAAAGCGCAAAACTTGGTTTTATCACAGCAGATTCATCGAGAGAAAGGAAAGTCCGAGGTAAACAATACTGAATAAAATTTAAAGCAAACTAACAATTATATCGAAGGAAAAATAATTTAATCAATTATCTATATGATTAAATTTATTAAAATTTGAATTCAGCACTGTGAAAGACAGCTGTAAATTTTACTCCTCAATCCTAACAAAGGTTTTTAGACTGAGATTTAATTTTAATATTGTGCAATAGCACCTAATGAGAGATGCCAGAGGCGGTGAAATAAAGGCGATGGTGAAAGTGAAATGGGGCGGTAGAGATAGAATGAGGGGAACACAAGTTCGGCCAAAAGTTTCCCCTTTCTGTGAGCATTGAATACCTACGAGGAGAATTACCGCGGAGTTGAGTCTGTAATTGCATCAAAAGTTGAGGGTAGGAGTGAATGCTTTGGGATCAAATAGGGAGGCAGTGGCATCGGAGAAGCTGACTAGGGTTCTTAAAAATGCGTTCAGGGGTACGCCTCTACGATGGATGCGGATAACTCCGTTAAAAGCGCGCTGATATCTCGTCATCAAAAGTCTATTCGAAAGTGGTTTCAAACCAAAAGGTTGTTGTCGATCAGAAAATATAAATTTTCCTCTCGAAGCTAAACGTGATACCATTGCAACATAATGAAAAGTTTTGAATCTCAGCCCTTCAGTAAAGAAAAGT
>LYUA01001053.1:211215-230780 GCA_002093875.1 Calopteryx splendens | reverse complement strand
ATATATATATATATATATATATATATATATATCTACGGGATAGGGTCTTTGTGTATGAATGAATATTTTTGGAGTGGCTAATTTTCTTACTTCTAGTTGTGCGAGCCTTGAAACTCACTTCATTGCTTTATAATAGTCGTAGTAGAATATTATCAATATTCTTCATTAAATATAAGGACAAACGAAATGGCGCATCGAATTTCATGCAGTATCGATATTCTTGAATGCTATCGAGTAGAAAAGTGGCACCTTGCAAATGTGCAACGTATGACACCCACTATCTACACTGATAACCCGTAAACTGAACCTTTAATTAGCTATATAGGTACTTCTTTTTTTTACATTTTTGTCTCATTTGATTTTAAATCAAATTAATCAGAAAATTCTATGGAGTTTTAGTTGAAGTGATTTGCCAAATAACTTTAATGAAATAATTTACTATTTCTTGAATACGCAATCACTATTTTCATCCCTGCCTCACATTTCTCCTTCTAATGCCTGTCGTATGTCATGCATGATCATTCGTTCTCCAGTGCATAGTCCTTCGCTCTATCTCATTCAAATTTTTCCTCTCAAATTGTAATTATCTCAGATATTATGGTCATAAATATTCTTTTTTCTCATCAGCGCTTGCATGTTTGATGTTTAAGTTTCACGATTCACGTTCATAATGAAAGATAGCAAAGAAAGACCTTAAAAATTTCTGTTCTTCTACATTATTTTCCCTAGAATATTTAACGCTCTTATCTTACATTCTCATTGGAAATACTCCGGTATATTCAAGTGATTTACTATATACCGAGAAAATCTGAATCATCTCACGTAGTCAGTTTATTATTTTTACGTACAGTTTCAGTAAGTGAAATAAGAAAAGTGACGACTAGCGATTGAAAAAATTAACTGTCATTGCGTAAGCTCTGTGCTACACCTCCAAATTGATACGCTAATATCTATATCCTAACGTCTTTCTGCAAATTGTTTTTTTTTGGTAAAGATTTGTTAGCCGACGGGTGCACATCATCCATGTATGGTATGATGTTTTTCCTTCTTCTAAAACCAATTCGCGCAGCGTGTAGGATGAAAAAAGTAAAGCATGTAGAGTGATACTACGTGCAGCGTTTCGTCCCTAGCGTACATCTATTCGTAATATGCCTACACGTGCTAGTTATTTCTCCTGAAACTCATTCTTTCTTATCCGCCCTCTGTTGCTCAGAATGCAAGTCGTCTGTGAAGTACCGGGGCCCCATTTCTTATGCGATCAACTCTGCTGCCTTTGCCTCTGTCTCCTTGAGCCCCCATCGCCCTCACACCCCCCTCGCTCTCACCCCCATCATTAGAGAGCCAATTATGAGTTTATAAGAGTATAAAGGCATGAAGCTTACTTCACCTTAAACCTCGCCTTGAGAATATTTCTTCTAACGACATTTTACATCTTTCCTTCCTCCAACCCTATCATTGCCGTCGCTCCCGAATCAGCGTTGCAGTCCTCTTCCCCTTATTTAGTCCCTTCTACGACTATTCATTCGAAACTTCAACGCCCCCACTCCACCGTACCCGGTCTTGCAATTCCCCCTAATCTAGATCCTCCATCTTGGAAGTTCGTTCTGCTGCCTCTCTCAGGCGGAAATTTACCTCATCACTCGCCACGCTTCTGCTCGTCTCTCTTCGTGCCAATTTCGGATAATCGCGTCGCATTGCTATGCAGCGCAATGCTCCGCAAAAGCTCATGCTGTATCTTCTTTATTTTTAATTGGTCTACTTTCCGAAAAAAGTTATCAGCCTCGGTTTCCTTGTCAATTCGAAAACGATGCCAATAAGTTTTAACGGTCTCCAGAGATTTTGAATCCCTCCCTGTGAAACCTTCGATGGGTTGGAAGTCGCTATCACAAAGGTTCGCAAAAATACAGATTACAATCTAGGATACTATTATCAAGGCTGGCAAAAGTTTCCTCCGTGTTTCATTTCTTTAAAATATTTCTTTTTTGCGTCTTTTTCACATTATTATCATTCCTACATACATGTTTTTTTTATTTTATTAAAAAACTTGTAAAATTAGTAGGTAAAATTTAATAAACCTGCCATTTGGATTGAACTTATAGCTTTTTATATCGGTCTTTCCATCTTAGAATTGTCGTGGTACCTTACCGATCTGCCATTTTTGATATTAAGCATATTTTATTTTTCTTAAATGAAAATCAGACTGAAACATTTCTTTCACAGTGTTCTAACTATATTTTGATCTCAATCCCAACTTAATTATTTTTAAAACCTCCTTATCTATCATTTTCTTATAAAGGGACTGAATAAATTATGTTAAATTTGGTATCATGTAATTCTACTCGCTTAATGGTGAATATGCCTTTCTCACTGCTGAATTTGTATATGAAAATCATTTATCTCAATACCTTATATCCATCATTACGGTGAAATACAGTAAAATGGGCAAAAATGGTTTTCCCAAAAAAATTAAGAATACGTTTCTTCCACGCGAATCCACAATGGAAAAAAGATAATTGCTCGATTTTAAGAATGTTTCCTTCATATTCATATCAGTATGAAATTTATTTCTAATGGCATGTGTTAGAACAAATAAAATTCTGTCTGTATGGATACTTATTAGAGATAAGTTATAGAGTAAAAATTCAAGTGGCATAATTAAGTTTAATTAGATAATATGATGAAATTTGTTTCTTGCTATTTTGTTCCTTTTTTAAGTCAACTAATATTCTCTGGCGTTTTTCTTCTACTTGAGAAACGTAGTAGACACGTTGTCCAAGTGAATTAATTTAATTATATAACATGTTTCTATGAATGTCTCACAGCCTTTGAAAAATGTAAATAGGATCGTAGGAGCCATTTCTACTTTCACCTTCTCTAAGAAGTCGAATATCAGAGTTTAAAAAATGCCCAAAAATACCCCTTTACACCCTTCTCCGGCATCCATTTACCTCGTGGTCAATCGGCGCTAAAGGAAGGTGCCTGAATAATTCGGGTAGAAGGGTCATTCACAAGATAATTGTGGTCATCTTGCTTAAGAAGATGAGTACATACGACGTCTTCGCAAATAAGACATGTTGGCGTTTCCTTTGTCTCACAGCTACTGTTTGCCCTCTCGACCGCAAAATGTCGGATTCCACTGTTCAAATCACTTGTCATTTAATCCCACTGAACGAACGAATTCAGCTTGACTCACCCCCTTATTCCCTATCCCTGCTGTTGGGAATCGGGTGTCCAGGGGAACGTTGAGTGAGGAGGGTTCTCTTGGTCGAATATCTTATGAGGAGGGGGAAGCATTTGTGTACATTGCTGCCTCCCACTAGCTTCCTTCCAACCTCCCCAAAGACCTACCACCGTCCTATCCCTCTCCCTCCATTCCTTGCTTCTATTCAGCAGATATTAATAACATCTTTACTAACGCAACGAGGCCCATGTTTATGGATTTACGCAAATGTGTTTGCTTTCTGAATATTCTCCCTTCTACCCTCACGTCAAATCTTTTCCTAGTTTTCTCGGAAATCTCGTGCTGATAATTTACATACAATATTAAGGTCTTTTAGAATAAAATTGCATTAATATATATTTAATCAACATTTTTCATCTGCTAAAAATAATGTATTTATATATGTTTACTTGATATCTTCAAGATTAGGAATAAATTTTGCATATTTCATTAAAATGCGCTTGCATATTATTTTTATACTATATTCATTTTATACTGAATTCATGATTGTAAATGGTATTTTTTTCTTGGGTAGCATTAGATTAAGGTTGATTTAGGTGCGGAAGAGGTCATTTCACACCACTCGCAATGTAACATTTAGACTCCATTGCAATCCTTTAATGTTTATCTACCGGTTAAGATAGGATTTGATGCACACACTCTGCAGCAAACGTTTCTTAATTTCCACAAATAATCTTCCACCCTTCATTCCATTCAACATGCCTAATCTCTTCCTCCCTCTACCTCGCTTAACGCTCAATCACCTTCGTCAACAATTTATTGCCAATCAGTATGCACTGCATCCACTTTTCCTGCCTTCTTTGGAAATCTGCCAATAGCCTTCTTTCCTTCCCTAGTATTCCCAAAACTTCTTCGTTCGTTTTCCTTTTCGTCCATTTTACCTCTCCCATCCTCCATATCCACATCTCAAAAGCCTTCAACCTACACTTTTCATCTTCCCTCAAAGACCAAGTTTCCGAGCCACACAAAACCACACTCCATATAAACGTCTTCACCAATCTTTTCTTCATTCTTGCCTAAGGTCCTTGTCATGAATTCTCTCCTCTTCGCAAAAGCTTCCTTACCTAATGCTATTTTTCTTTTAATATCCCTACCACATTGCCCACCTTTGACCAAAATACTGTCTAAATGCTGAAATGTCCTACCTGCTCAAGTTTATGCCCTCCACCTTTAATGTTTTATCTTTGGTTTCTGAAATATGCGTAAAATTTACCGAAAAGAATTTTTTTCAAATATGGCCAAATTATATTAATGTATAAGTCGTATAAGTAATAAATTATATTAATGTATCCAGTCGAGCCTCTTCTAAAAACATTAAAAATACTCGGCTCAGGCGGTCAGTGTCGTCCCCTAGGACGTGTTCTAGGTCAGCCCTGGTGTCCAACCTATTGCGGACCGCACGGTACATATCGAAATCCATCACGATCTGCTTATATGTCGGAGGTCAGCCACACTCGCCGAAGTCAGGTTGTAATTTCCCGTCAGTGTGGTGTCAGCGAGATCTGAGTGGATCAGGGAGAACCTTATATGCCCAAAGGTGTAGGCCACCACCTCCCTCCGGCATCGCCTTATGGAAGAGGACCACCCTGGTTCTACCGCCCTCACGTATCTTAGTTAATTGTTGATGGTAATCTTTCATTTTACTCTCTACCATTCCAAGCCAACGTTTCCTGACATAGTCTTCAAATCTTCGAAGGGTACCAACTTTAAATACGATTCAAGCTCATCGAGAGCCTCTTTCGCAGTGCCCACATTCTCATTCCCAGGAATATTTACATGCCCAAGGAAACAGCCACAAAAACAAAATAGCGACCCTGTTTCCCCCTCCTACTTTGGGATTGGAGGGAAAAAGTATATCCTGGAAAATAGGCTGCATGTTACAGAACCAGTTGCACTTTTTTCAAGCATAATTGAAATCCATTTAGCTCGGTTTGACGCAACAAAGATCTTAATGATATTTTTCAAAATTACAACCATATTGTTAGTATAATTTGACGACACTGACGATAATTCAAGTCACCTATATGAATGTATCTCTAGGCCTAATATTTAACGTGAAATATATAATAATTACATAATTGTCTCAGCAGGAAAAATTATTTTATAGCGTGCCTTTTATAACCTTATCCTGCGTGGTATCCGGTAGCCACGGCGTTAGTTCACGGATAAGTGAATCCCAGGTTTATCCAGAATCGATTTCTCTAGGAGTTATCACCTAAACCGGGATAGGGTGATCTTAAGCGTAGTAGGGTTACTGGAAAACCACGAGGGAATTGAAAAGAAACATGCCAATATCATATGTCATTAGAATTAGCACCAGGTGAGGAATATCATCTTTCACAATCCGGAACTTGGGATTAAAGTTGGTCATCATGGTTTAGTAAGTAATTTACAACACCCATACTCAACGCGGGAGTACAGGAGTATAGGATTTATGCATGAATTATAAAATTTAAGGTTAGGTTTAATCCTGACTTATTATTTAAAAGTCATTATAAATTAACAAATAAAGACATTAAAAACCGCCTTTAAACAGTTAGTTTATTGATAAAAATTTTTAAAGAAGTTAACCACAATTGTAAACCATTATTAAAGTGGTGGTTAAAGTTAACCCTTTTCCTGAATATTTAAGAAATTAGGTTAACTTTAAATATCGTATTTCTTGTGATTTTAAATTGGTATAATGTCAAGAATCAAGTTTCAATAGGTCGTTCATGAGTGGTTGATCCACAACTTTAAATACGACGATTTCTATTCAGGGTGCCAATGCCATGACGGGAACCAATTTTCACTGCTAAGTTTTCTGTAGCGTGAGTCTAACGAAGGCGTTAGTCAAACCGTTGGTAATTGGCTTCTTTCAATGGCACGTAATGGCTGCCATGCTCAATGAAGAATAATGTAAATAACGTTTTCACCACCCTTTTAGTCCTTTTCATCAGGCCTCACCATCCTTTAAATTCCATCTTTTCTCTAAACCAGAATTTACATTAGCCGAAGTAAAGGCATAAAAAATCTCCCAGGGAAGCAAAAACGACCGAAAGAGAAGTGCGCCGAAATCATAAATGGAGAGGCGGAGGAAGGAAGTTTCGTTATTTTTTCCTCTCTTTTGCCCATCCGCCATTGACCTGCCTTCCTCGCTTTAGCCATGTCTTCCCGCACCCTTTCCTCTCTAAGAAATCTTAAAGCACTTCAGCAGACTACGTTATTTGGATCCACCACACGTCCCACCTATTGGAAGTGTCCGAAACTAATTCCACGCCATGGGAAGATTTCGTATTCATGAGTTTGGGGGGTATGGATGGCCTGCTATGGGCGTCTACTAAGAGGCAAATGGTTTGGAAGAGTCCCCCTTCTCCTCCCACACCTTTTTGGCCTTATTTTTTCCTATCTCTCTCTCTCTCACCCTAGGTGGCTCACTTGTGCCCTTCTTTCTCATTCGCGCTGAATTTCATTCTATTTTTTCCGTTATTTTTTCCTATACTTAAGTTCTTCGTCCTGTTTAGTGCTTCGCCGCTTTCGTGGTGGACACTCTCTTGAATATTTCTGTGGGGAAGTTCAGATTTACGAGTGAATTCTCCCTTAAAACCGAACCAATTTTAAAAAAATTCTTTTTGATTCTCCGTTCTGAATTCTGATTAGTGGTCATATGAAACCATTCAGTTGGTGCGTAGAAACACGACAGTCGAGTTACTTTGAAATGATCACTATTGCGATTTATCCATACCAAATTGGCTTTGAAAGCTCAAAGAGGTAAAACGAGGACAAGGAGCAAATACGTGGGCCAAATAAATATGGGTGTATGGTTGAAACATTATCATATGTAGTAGCACCAGGATTTGGAGAGAGGAAATGCCAATTACTCTGAAGCTAACTACTCTTCGGTCATAAGGAATAAAAATGATGACTAAATTTGGTTAAAAAAATTGGTTCGATACGGTGGTTAGCGCAGTTGTTTCGATTCTCATTCAAAGTGGAGTTTTGTGGTGATATTTTTGGCCTTACTCGTGTTTTGAATGAATATCGCAGGTCACTCAAATAGTGGTGATTCCATGAACAATCCAAGGGGCTACATTTTGAAACCCTGATAACATTCTGTGTTGCATGAGGATTCCTACCTCGAAAACCACGATTCAAAATACATCGTTTGTTTTTTAAATCTAACGCTGTATTAGAAACGTTGGCGCTTTTGTCCTTCTTCCTATAAAAATCTCATAGTTTAAGTTATAAAAGGAAGAAAATAAGCGCAATTACGTTTACGAGAAATAAAACCATCTCTTAAAATAAAATTTTTTCAACATAAAATGTTAATAGAGACCTTTTTTTCATTTCATGGTGTATTCATAGTATATAAGTTGAGATCCCAGGAAAAAGACGACTTTTAAATACATCATAGTACAGTAATTTTCTAAATCAATTCGTTTAATTCGTATTGCTCTCTGCAGGTTAATTTATTGGAAATCTTGCAAGTTTGTCCTACTTCCTCTTTTTGTGGATGTTGTTTCATGGGAGCTTTTATAATTATAATTTGCGCAAAAATCATTATTGATAAATTCCCAAAAACATGTATTTTTGCGTCTTCATGTTTGGATCTCTTTCGACGTAAATACTTTTTCAAATAAACCACTGTGGAAATTTAAATAACGTTATGAGCTGAATTAGCAGGTCTTGACTAGTATTTTTTCCGTTAAAATAACAAATAATTAATTCTTTTTTTATTTCAAATATGTTGATTTTTCTCTCATTTGTCATGACTTGTATTATCGATGCACACTTCTGTAAAACGCGTGTAACATCTAACACTTGGAATAGGTTAGAAAAAATTTGATTAACACAAGTTATTTTCGCATACATTGTCTTCTATCTTAAAGTGAGGCAGTTGAAAAAGCGAGAAATTTATAGGATAACTTTCCTAGCATACATTTGAGCATTTTCTCTTTTCATGATGGCTTTATTGAAATAATAGATATTTGTTATTTTTTCCAAAGGAAAGGAAACTTGGGAAACTATTTTTTGTTGATAAATGAAGGTATGGAAACTACAGAATTGTGTCATTTGTTACATTTCGAGAACGTATGGAAAAAAATATTTTAAATAATATTAACATATATGAATATATATATGTATATATATTTATACACATGAAAGTATGTATAGTATATATATTTTTATGTATATATGTATATGTATAAATAAATATATATATATATATATATATAAAATATTGATATCTTTTTGCTTTGTCAGTGGAACTTTAAATGTATCTTATTCTTAATTTTCAATGCTAAATCCAATGTTGTTATTCACAACGGATGTTAATTTTGATATACAATTTTGCAAAGACATTATTTAGCCTTATCAATTAAGCATAGTGCACATTTTCCCTTGTTCTCTTAAAATTTCTTTTCCGTCTATTTTTAATTTCCTAATTTTACCTTATTCTTCCTGAACCGTTGATTTTATACTATTGACTGAATTATGCTTTTCATTGTCATATAAGAACTTCCCGTTAATAGTTAAGTTGGTATGGATTACTTTGATGTAATTTTTTCAATTCAGCGGGCTGTGTTTTTTCATTTTCACTTTCCTGTTTTCCGCTCCAGTGCTTTCCTCAGCGTCTAACCTCCTCTTTCTTCAATCTCTTTGATTCTATCTTAGTATTGGCCTTTCTTTATATTCCATTCAGAAAAAATGACTCGTTTTTAAGTGATCATTTACGAAAATTTTTCTGATGCAGTCTTTACTTTATGTCATGCATTTAGTTTTTCATTTCCAAATATTTTTCTGTTATGATTTTCAATAAACCGTACCATAAATAATCTTTCTTGAGAGTTCTTAATTTCTTCGTTAAGTAATAGTTTTTTTCATTCATTGTGTTTGATTTGTTGCCATAACAACAGATTACATTTCTTCTCCTCTCTCAAAATGCCTTTTATGGCTCTGTTTCCATAAATCTCTCTAGTGGGTTTACTATTTTCCAAAAATATAATGCCTTATTCATAAATTTGTATACGTATTTACTTAAATTCAATATTTCTAAGCTCGAATTCGTGAACTTTTGTGAGTGATGTGGAATATTTTCCGATTCCTGCGACTTGATGTTACCCTTCCTTCTCTTCCCAAATGCCCCGTAAGATTTCCCCCCTCATCATTTGTTCTTCGTATGCTTTCCTGGTGCGCATGTCATTTCGATTTCATTTATCAGAATAGGTGGTGGAAGAGATTTTTTTTTCAAATGGCCGAGGGGAGATGCGAAAATGGAATCCGTAGGGACGGGGAGGTACAGCTCAGAGGGGCGCCATGAGCGTTAAGGACTCAGGGGAAGTCAGACGGTTGGGATGAGCAGGCCACGAAGAATGAGCTGGGGAGGAGGCCAATGGAAGGGAGGAAAAGGGGTCGTAATGGTGATATGGTCCAGGGGAGGAACCAAAAATGAGAAGAAAGATGGAGGAGGGATCAGGGCTTCCACAATGGTAACTGCTCACTCTACCCATATTCCCGATGAGCCTAAATTGAAATAATGGGGTCGCGTTCACTTGGAGTGCTGGTGGTAGAGTCTGCTATCGAGTACGCGTGCTCCATCCCACGCTTCTTTTATTCTCTCACGTAGAATGAGAAGTTTGCCGAATGAGAGGAGGAAAAGGAGGAAGTTTTCCCCAAAAAAAAGCCCCTCTGCCCTTTGACTTTTGCAGATCGGGCTGTTTTTAATGGGATTTTTTTTGCCTTGAAAGCATTTTTATACACTAACCATTCGGTGGAAAAGTAGTATCTTGTGTTCCTTTGATCCTCCACGGTTCTTTCAGTCGACGCACAAATCAGAGCCATCGTTCAGGGGTCTTTAGAATTTCTGTTTAGTGTCAGAGACTAATTATATTTTGCTTAATGGCATTTTAACTATTAGAGCTTAATTTATCAATTATTAAAATATAAATGCAACTGCAAGCATACACAAAAACACGCATGCACAGACATTTATGCAATACATTTAGGAAAATGTAGGGCATATTACATTTTACTTTAATTATTACAATTTTTAACTATATATACTTTTTTAAACTATTGCGTAATTAATAAAAATACCTTTGCATTAAAATATTTCCGGGATTAAATGTAGAAGAACTTTTAGGTAAAAGTATCAGTTAATAATTTTATGTCTCATCGTAATTGGTGGGGCTTTATTGACTAGATTCCTTGGCTTAATCTGGTAACCGAGGATTCAGAATTGAATCTTCGTTATGCCTCTCTGGAATATCCAGTCAAGGCCAAGCGCTCCGTGAGTTTCTGGTAACCAGGACTTTATGGCATACCACAAGCAGCAGGGGGATGGGAACTTGTCTGCTTAACATTATTTTAGGAATTCTACCAGCCGCGGTATAGGAAAACGTTTTAAATCGTGTACGAAATGCTGAAAAGATCGATCACTAGAACAAGGTATTTACCATCACCTTGAAAAGCCACCTTTTTGAAGTCTGCTATTACAAAATATCATAATTTTTATTCAAATTTTTAAACTACGACATTGTTTGTCTTTGCTATTACCAGGTAATTCGAAGTAAAAAGGTATTAAATGCCATAAACATTTGCTCTGTGCATGAAAATGCAAAAAATCTTCTTGCGTTTTCTTGAAGCGTAAAATCAAAGACTCTTGAGATTAAGTATAAATGGCCTTTTACCTCTATGCGGGTAGTATATATGAGTAGTATAGGAATATTGTGGCAGGAGATGAAAAATAAATGGAAAAGATAATTCTTGTTTTAATACGTTCCTTAAGTTCCCCGAACTTACTGAGAAAATTACCAAATATCGCAGTTGAAAAACGCCTAAATGTTGAAAAATATCCACCATTCTGGATATTTAGAAAATGTTTCCTTCAGGTAAGAACGATGGGCGCCAAATATTATAAATAATTTTATGGGGTTTATTTTTGCACTAAAATTATGCAATTTAAGAAAATTAAAAATATTACACGAAAACATGATTTCAAAATTGTTAAATTTGAACGTTTCATTTAAGTACTGCATCATTTTATTTACGTTTTACCTCCGGAACGGGAGAAATGTCAGTTTTCAACAATATGCATTTTGATAAATGTTTACACACACCACAGTTTAAAAATCCACTACGACCCGGGTTTCAACGTTATACGTCATCTTCAGGTCTTCAGTTTTCAACAATTTCAAATTGTTTTCATAAATTAGCATGTGTCTGTAAAAGAAAGGAGAGTAGAATAATAAATCAAAACTAATGTTTTAAGTGAATTTTCCATTCTGCAAATGGTGTAGGTACTTAATAATTTTGTCTTTTAAGGATTTTTCCATGGTGCTACCGGACATTTTGGAAACGACTGGGATAAATAGTGTTTCCTCCTTTTCATCTTTATTGTTTATTATTAGTTTATTCCAGAGTGTACCCTTGGTTTAGTCCAACGTTATTCCGTTAATCGTACACGCTGATTGGGAGAAAACCGAAATCTCCGACCATTGACGAAATGGAAAGGGGGTTGGGGCACGCTTATTTCTTAAGAAAAAGGTTTCGCTCATAATACCCCTCCCTATGAAATATGTGTTAAAAGTACGAGGTTTTGAACGGCATTATCATTAATCCTCTCCAAAGACATAACTACAAATCTATGTGTAAGAAGCAGAGAAATCCAAGTTAGGCAGAAGACTGATTAAATGTCTTGCACAAAATCGCCTTTTAGAGAATTTCCGATGGCATCCATCACCACAAACACAAGAACACCAGCGCACACATGATAAAGGGTGCCAAGTCATGTATTATCTGACACAAGCTTTTTCTTTAGACAGATTGTACTAGAAGAAAGAAGATGGCCATGCATATCTACTTTTTTGTTTGGGTCACTTCTTGATATTTCTTCAGAAGTGAGTATAAGACGCAATATTTTACAATATAAAAAGCAATCATGATCTTGGGAACGTATCTGATTTTCAATGAAGACAGTCACAGTATTTAAAAGTTTCTTTTCTTCCACGGTATTGTTTTTTGTTTACTATCTCACTAGTCCTCAACAATGTGAGATGTTCCTGGGTGGAAAGAAACTTTAGTTTCTAATAAACTCTAACTCATACCTGGCTACAGCGATTTCGTATTCTTATAGCACTCTATTAACCGATCCTTAAAATATATTCGGAAATATATGTACACAGCTATAATAATTTAGGTAATTATGTACAACATTATTGTTAGACCCAATACTGGCAGTAGTTAATGTTTTCGATGAACCATAGTTATCCATTGTCATGATCACATTGTCGTCCGAATATTAATTATTATTTAATAATCTACCATTAGGGTAGGTTTCCGATTCCGACACTCCTACAATAACCTTTTCTTCATTTTCGCATGCTTTCTTTCACACTTCATTACGTCCAATATGCCTAATCTTTTCCTCCCGCTACCTCACCTATTTAACATCCTCTCCTCTATTAATGTCTTAAACAATCCATCACCACTCAGCATGCTCTGTATCCACTTTTCCTGACTTCTTTGGATTTCTCCCAATAGCTTCCTTCCATCTTCTACCACGCGCAAAACTTATTCGTTTGGTTTTCTTTCCTTCCATTTCACTTTTTCTATCCTTCTCCACACCCACATTTCAAAAGCCTCCAACATACGCTTTTCATCATGTCTCAACGCATGTTTCCGAGCCATAATAAACTACACTCAACATCAGTGTCTTCACCAGTCTTTTCTTTACATCCTTTCCCAAGTTCCTTATTTTAAATTCTCTCCTCTTCGTAAAACCTTCCTTACCTAACGCGATTCTTCTTCCAATGTCTTTACCACATTGCCCATCTTCATTGAAAACACTGTCTAAATAGGTGAAATGTTGTTACTGCTCAAGTTTTGGCCTCCAACATTAATGTTTAACCTTGGTTTCTTATGTCTCGAGAATTTCATTGCCTTCGTTTTCTTCTTATTGATTTTCAATCCGTATCAATCACACTGGCTCTGTAGTAAGCTAAGCAATGATTGCCACCCTAGGCTGATCGACTAACTATAGGTTGGCGTCCGTGTATGTCTCTAAATAAATTGCTTGCATGCATGAAGCTATTACAGTAAAATGAGAATTACCGGGTGTACAATTGCTCAGGCAGCCACAATGCTCAGCGTCAAATTTGCCTCTTAACTATCTCCTCCAGTTTTCATTTCTCTTGTCAGAGTTTCTCTCATATATTTTTTTCTATATTTCTGACTGTTTCATCTCAAAAGATGAAATGGATACTGTCCTGGGTGCCTATCCTTATCATATTTCCTACGTATTAGAGGCATCGAAATAAAAAAATAAAATGTGGGATGTTGCTATTTTTCAAAGGTACTGCGGAGCATGGTACAACCGCTGGCACCTCTACTCCATCTGGATGGCTGGTGTAGGCATATCTTCCTACATTGAGAAAGAAAATATTTCCAACAACCTCACGCTCTCTAGTCTTGCAGTTATTTCATTTTAAAATAAATTTTTTCAGTCACTAGATCAATTTTCACTTTCACGTTTTGGAATTCTAAAATCTTTTTTTTATAGAGATTATACTACAAAATATCCAACTTAACATCTACTTCACTTGGCCTCAAACCACAAGCAGTTGATGACCAATTGATTTTCAAATGACTAGTCATTAACAACAAGAATGGTAGTAATTTGGTCTGTAACCGCTTCCTTAAACATTTTTGAGAAGAAACATGGATAGCGTTTAACCTATTATTTACTTTGACCATTCCAAAGGAAAACCACGTTCGGTTAGTTGGCACATTTTTTTAAAACTGACATGAGTCTTGAAACGGTACTTTTGAAAAAGAAATTATACACTTTATTTCATCATTGCAGGATATACCGATGTACAGTTTGCTTAACAGTTAATACTTCCTTAGTGCTCTCATAGCAATCGTGTTTTCGTTAAAGCCGACGAAAGTTGTTCAAAGTAGTTCCTCTTTCAATAAACCACTATAAATAATCGCATTATGTTGCACCATAACAAAATCTCACCGGCAGACCTCTCTGACAAAACAACAATAGTGCGACGGAATTCGTGCTGCTCTTTAAGCTGCCGCAGCTCAGGCGACTAATGGTGCACGAGCAACTCTATCTTGGTGACAAGGAGATACGGAGGGCCTTCTAATAATCATATTTATATGGTTAACCGTGCCTACTTAGGTATTTTAACTTAACTCCACTGACTTAAAATTAGGTAAAAACTCACGTTCCAAAAGTATACCCATATTATTACCATTTATTTCATGCATGGGCCTTGTATTTTCATGAATTTTATGTAATTAAATAGAAATTTTCCAATTTTTTTACCTTCTGTTATAGAATTAAGGGTTTAGAAAAAAATTGCGGTTTAATGAAACCAGCACGAAAATCATAATTTTTTTGTCCATCGTTCGTGCATAGGCACATTTCTTAAAAATTTCCTAAACGGCGGGAATTTTTTCCCGGAATACCGGGTTATTTTTCACCTCGAATTTTGGGTGATTTCCTCAGGTGGTACAAAGAGACCCCAAAGAATGCATGAAAATAATAATTAGCCTTCCAAATTGTTATCAATTCTGAGCAATTCTTTATTAAGGCCTAATTTTCCTATTTTAGAGGTATTTCAGAATATTTGGCCGTGCTAAATCAAATTTGGATACCATGAAGAAAACTGATCAAGACAATCTCTGAATTTCACCTCATGAGACAATTCACCTTGTTCTTTTCGTGGAAACTCTAGTAACAGAGCCATTTAACGAGGTTCTTGGAATAACGGAAGTGAAAATCTGTTGTATTTAAAAGCGAAATAATTGCTCACTAAGTACCTTGCCATTTAAATTATACTGCCAAGGTGAAAAGACAATTGAAATATGTATAAATATTGCTCCTAAATTTAGGCCGTATACTGCTAGTTTCAAACAATTTCTAGACTTCTAAGCCACGAACATTTTTTCGTCGGCCAAACCATGAAGGTGTCCTTGATCGAGTAGACACGCATATTCCATTACACTCGGCGGACGTAAGATTGACACGAATTCACACGGTTTCTTAAGGGATGGGATTTCCCCGTGTGTTTTTTATCTACATATATGTATACATATGTATTTTTTTCTTGTGTAGCCCATTTCAAGAAGAAGTTATAACCTCTTTCCCTCCTCAGAAACCGCATTCGACTGCCACCCCTCTTCTCCCACCTATTCTTCTTCTCCTGCTTTTATATAATTTTTATTTAATAATTGGTATAGGGCCTCTTTCCCTCTGCTCTCCGCCCCCCGTCTGTCCCCATCTTGACGCATTGCATGTCGGGATTGGAGCTGAGTCGGAAGAGAAGAAAAGGCACGTGAGGTTCCCCCCTCGAACGATTATCGTGTTCCGTAAAACAGAATAAAATGGAAAAAATCCAAGGGAAAACAAAAAAAGGAATGATATGGGAAAAAGGTGCCCCTGGAGGTTTGCTGGTGTTCCATGGATATTGCCAATCTCACGGTTTTTATGAAAAATAAAACGCGTTTCTCCCTGCTTTGCACGTATAGGGAACACGTGACCCTTCGGCAGAGCGGTACGAATAACCGCGGGTGCTCTATCATCATCGCGCTGTTGGTGCGTATTAAGGGGAAGTATTATATCACAATTTTCCTCCTCCTTACCGTCGCGTTCCCTGTTCCTTTCCTCATTATTTCGTCCCCAGTCTTTTTATTACACCCCTGCACACGTCACAGTTTTATCCCCGATAACTCTCGCGTTACGTTTTTCCTTATTTTATTCCTCTTCCGAATACATTTCCTTCTTCCACGTCGCATTTCACCCCCAGAGCACCACCCTAAACAATTCCGTTCTTACAAATATAAAATATCTATACCCTCCAGAATCACTATAAGTTTTTCTCTCACTTTTTTATTAGGTGCATACCCTTCAGATAAAAGAGTAAAATGATCAACCAACCCTCGAAAAAAAAGCTGGTTACCTTTCTATTCATTACTGCAGACTTTGGGAGAAATATTCATCTTTTATTTTAGTTGCACAATTTAATTGGTGAAGATGAAATCTTTTAGATTAGTTTAATATATTCTGATTTTCGTTAGACCTTTTCAAAATTCATTAATTAGCTGCGCTATAATCATGGTGAATATATAATATTATCGTTTCTAAGGGGGTTACTTCCGTTGTTTGCGAATTATTAAGGTTTTGGACAGTTTCCGTAATGATTATCTGTTTGTCGTTCCATACACTTCGCGTTTCATACCGAATTATTATAATTTCTTTTAACAAGTCATCAGTATGAATGCTACCGTTTTTTAGTTGTATTGATACGTTTTATCCAGACTCTACAATAATTTCATGAAAAAATTACTTATTTTTAAATTTTACACCATGGAAAACTATTTGGTAAGAACATTTTATTTTCAAAGCCCAAACATTGCTTGTCTTCATCCAACTTGTAGAGCTAATTACTATGACTTTCCACAAGAGTAAAATGTAGAATTAGAGAAGTCTGTAAAATATTGCCTTAATGCTAATTTAATGGTTATAGTGGAATCGAGGAGAAATATAAAGTGTATTAGGTATTGCGTGATGAAAAAAATATTTTTGACCTTTCATTTGTCTCGTGCCCTGCAATGATCCTTTTTGAAGGATATTGTGCTTCATATTTTTCTAAATTAATCCTCCAATTGCGATATTCGATATTATTTTATAAATGTAGTAATTATGATAATCTTATTAAATGTAATTAGGTGGTATTGTACACATTAAAAAATAAAATTTCATTCAATTTTAAATTAGTCCGCGATTGTGAAAAACATAGAGATGTTTTTTCCGAAGAAAAATAGCTTTTGCCTAACAAAATTGATAATTTTACCTGATTTTCTTAGTTTTGGAACTCTAATACCTGTATATAAATGTTTTTTTTGGAATTTCGTTCCTTAAATAGGGAATTAAAAGAAATTTTTGTCACGACAAATAAACTAAAATAACTCTCATAAATGGAGAAGACGCGTTTTACTATATTCCCATCTGACTCGTCAAACGACCATCTTCGTGAAATGCTCACCCTTGTGAAGTCTCTTTCCATTCCGCCCCAAATGTCCTCCCAACTGTCCTCCCGCTACTCCTTCTCCACTCTCACTCCACTTGACTTCTTGCGATCCCACGCAGGCTTGAGTACGAAAACTGCTACTGTCTGAGGCGCTCAGATGAAACGGTTGATTCCGCTAAAAGGTGCACTTTTATTTTTATACCCTCTCTATTTTCGCTCCCTCGCATGAGGTCGTAGCATTCCTCTTCATGACCTTAGGACTTGGTATAAAAAGAAGCGAGATTGTTTGAACGGACTTTGCCTCGTCGCTTTAGGTATTTATTTTTTTTGCGCGCGGCAAAAATCATCGTGAAACTGTGGAGAGCAGGAGATACGTTTCAACATGCAGTGAAGTTCGAGGGTTCATTAAAGTAAGGTACGATCGAAGTCCTGCATTCATTACTAGTTTAATTCAACGTGTCAAGTACATATTGAATTGAAATGCATCCTGGTGAATACAAATTTTCACCGTTTCAATTTCCAATAAAAGTAGAAATTTGACAAAAAAATAAGTAGCTAAGAGATAAAATACATTTCGCTTATTATGGAAATATACAAATTTTTCTACTATTTTGGGTCTCCGAAATAATTGGAGTACTGATTTTATACTGCTTATAGAAGTAAGAGAGCTCCACAGAGACCGCAAATTCTTGAGGGAGGGCTAATTTTGAATTTGGTTACCGAATGTTAATGATAGCAACACAGTTTCAGAGAGTTGAGTCGAGTTCCTATTTATCAGATAAATGATTAAGAAAAATAAATATTGAATTAGTAAAATGATGAAACAGCCTTTGTTAATTGTAATTTAACGCTTTATTTACGAATGAAGAACACTAGGGTGCGAGTAAAAGTAAATGATTAAAATTAGAAGGCAGTGCTACAATCACCTTTGAAAATCGTGATCTACGTCATGATAGTAAGGATATGAATAACGACGCAATATCTGATATGTCCGCCTTGTTCAGGACTTCACCGCCTTCCTGCTAGCATGCTAGGCACTGCATGAGCCGCGCTTCCCGTCGGGTAAATGAACTGAGGCTCCGTCCAAGTATACCTATCGGTGTGTGTGTGTGTGTGTGTGCTGCATTACCTTCTTTTTACGCGTCACGGATTTTGCTCAGTTATGAAACTGGAGAAAGTCTTCCTGCGCTCTGAACTTTCTGACGTATATCACGCCCAAAGAACTAGTTATCTTATTAAATTTTTAATTATCAATTCAGGTAAACATTTTTCGAAGGAAAATCCTAATTGTGTGATTAATGATTAATTTGTTCATTTAATAAATATTCAAGTATTTTTAGTCCCAGTTTTAGCTTGTACGAGGGTGAATATAGAGATTTAATGACACATTGCGATAGCCAATGCGAACCCGCATTCAGCTTCTCTTGTTCTTCACATTGATTCTGCTTGTTACCTGTTAAATGCGATGCTACATGCTTTGTAATAAACTATTTTATTTGCGTTCCCTAACTCTCTCTCACAATTTTTTGACATATTAATGCAATCTTATGGTGAGGTAAGTGCAAATTACTTAGTTCACTCACAGTTGTTATCTAATACGTTGTTCGTTTAACACAATTTCCACGTTTGGCTCTATTTGGAACACAGTGGAGTTTATTATCAAAGGTATGGACGTTTTTTAATAATTTCTTTCCCAATTCACTGGAGTTTTATTATTCGCCGAGGTACGGGAAAATTAGGTGAGAAAGAAAATAAGAATACAGCTGTCGCAAATGGGCTTTATTGCATATAGCAACTACATTGTTTTTCATTTATGACATGTATCTTAGAAGAAGTTTATGTAAAATTCATCTGATTTTTTGGAGTAAGGAACCGCTTTAAATTTTTAAAAATATTTATAATTCGAAAGTATGTCCAACGAGACATACCTACTTTCACAAACATACGTCTCGTTAACATGGGTACATTAGCTGGCACTCACAGTATTTTTTTGGGAATTTCAATGCAAGTTTTGCGTAGTCTTTGTCCCCATATGACCTAAATTTTAGTTTTTACATAATTCTAGTGATGCTTTCTTATGACAAATTATAACTTATAGCATTCATTTGTATTTTCCTTAAAGGTTACGCATTATACACTCAGTCCCTAATTCCCGACGCGCTCGAAGATGGTATTTAACTATTGCGAAATAAACTAATCAAAGAAACTGCAGGAAATGCCGCGGCGGTAACTTTAACGGTGTTACCCGCAGCTGTGCATACATATGCGAAAAATTCACAGTGTAAAAATCATTCGCCTGA
>LYUA01001053.1:158810-172336 GCA_002093875.1 Calopteryx splendens | reverse complement strand
GCTCATTTTAAAATAAACCGCATGTTTCTATCTGTTTCCTGTCCGGAGAAAAAAAATTGGAGGTCTTACAACTGGAATGCACCTCGTAGTGTAACTGAAGGTAAGATTTTCTCCTCCATTTATTTGTTTCAATTTCAATCATTTACACATTGATCGTGACGTAATTCCTCAAGTCGCCATGAAATACTTGACACAACAAAGAGGAAAGCAGAGGTAACTGTGAAAGTGAGTAAGAGAAATGAGTAAGCGAGGACCCCGGCAGAAGAAAAAAAACGAGGAGGAGAATCAGGCAAAAAGTATCCTTTCTAACAGTTTTTCCTCAGCGTAATTTTGTTCCGTCTAAAGCGTTTGTCAACGATGTGTAGCCTCAGTGGATTGAATTTGTGAAGGGAATTCCAAGAATTTCAACTTGGAATGAAAGAAAGAGAGCGTAAAATGATAGCATTGCTAGAAGGAAGAGAAATATATAAATTATGTGAGGCAATCATGAAATGGGTTCAGGGATAATGAGAGAGAAATAAAATGGAGGAAGAGATCTGCCGAATAATGAATTTCATCTCCATGGAGGAAGAGAATGGGAAATACTAGCTAGAGCCAAGTTTTATCACATGCAGAAAATGTATAGAGCGTGCGCTTATAATATTTTCCAATGTAATTAATTTCGTTTGAGTCATTTTATGGGATGTGTCAATACATTCTGCCTTCATATCAAAACTAACATCAAAGGGCCTAAGAAGGTGCATTGCTAAAAAATCGGATTTCTTGCGTTTCCAGGTGAAACCTATTCATTATTAAATAAACAACATTTTTACTCTTTAAGTTAACTTTAATTTTAATAGGTTTATTTTATTGATTCAGTTTATTGCTGATGTGATGAAACCTACGAAATATATCAAACAAAGCTGGCAAATAATTGTATAATGGAAGTACGGAGTTGTGTTCCTAATGAAGGTGTGTCAAAGCAACTCTTCTTTTTTTTCAAATATATAATTATATTTTATGCAAAATTACTTATATTCGTATTATTGGTAGAATATTGAATATAGTTAAGATATAATCTCTTTTTTTTAATTTGACTTTTCTCAGCGTTAATGAAAAATTAAAAAAAATAGGGTAAAATCTGTTGGAAAGAAAATTTTAATGCATGCTTTTGTTCAGAAATTAAAACGTTCATTTTCAAGTTAAGAATTAGGAAAATATTATTTTAGGGAAATGTTTAAAAAACAATTCCATATTTAGAGGAAGGCAAGGCGTATATTTTGCTTTGAATTCATATTTCACTGAAGGAGGTTACCCCACCATGTTAGGAATGGCATGAATTATTTAGATTTTTTAAAGCACGTAAATTATTTTCCCATCGCATTTCATTTCCTAATTAATCCATTGAATGAGAATGATATACACGCTAGGAAAATAGAATGAGCTTATCTTTCTAATATCTTTATCAAAATCATTCTTTTGTTGCGATTTAGAGAGTCATAATGGGTCGTCATTTGCTTCAGTTCTAGCACTAAGGTCAGATTAATGAAATGCATCTTCACAACGGATAGTGGGCAATGAAAGAAAGTGGTCAAAAAATTAAATATTAAGGCATGCGTTAAATATTTGGAGGTTGGAGATAGCGAAAAACTTTATGGACTTCAGAAGTGCCAGATGATAGATCACCGGATCAGTAGCGGCAGAGGTAGACGAGAGTATGATAGGAGACAGTGAGTAGGAAATGAGATAAATAGAGATGGAACCGATTTCAAGGAGGAGCCGAGAAATAGAGTGAAACGGATTCATCAATTACCTTGAGACATTTTCTCAAGCGTTGGAAGGTGAGGTGAGGGATGAAGGGGAGAAATTGAGTTTAACCTTGGGCGCGCCCTCCCCCCTCCTGGTAGCATATGAAATCTTACCACCCCAATCCTGTCGCGCTTATTTCTAATACTTGAACCACGCCTTTCGTTCGTTATATTTCAATTTTTCCCCAGAACTTGTACTGAAATCATATGTTAAACTATTTAAAATATTAGAATGTGAATTGCGATACTTTGCAAGCAACCTTCATGGAAGATTTATTATAATGTTCAATTGTAAAATTACGGCTGCTTTATCTTCATGCTTTAGAGCATAATGTAAAGGTGCCAAAAACTTATGCATTCCAAGTGGTAGAATACTGATGAATATTGTATATCTATTAAATACGATGATTATTTGCAATTGATATATCATTTTCAATCTCTATCCAAATGTGAAAAGATATAAAGATATTTATAGAATGTCCTCTAAATGCCCTTTGGTTTGTTAACAATTCCCGACTAATTGGGTACGTACTCTTCATTCAATCATTGTATTTTATCTCGCGGTGTCAGCACTGCTTGCTTTCTATTTCGAGCACTTGCAGTCATTTATCCTTCAATTAATGCATCCAACACGTTTCGAATAATGGGTTCACCGCAAGAAACGACGCAGTCTATTGAAGTGTTGAAATTGTGGTTTTAGCGTTGAAATTGGCATAGACTTGAGTAGTTTTGAAACTCCTATCTTTCAAATTCTCTGCATTGCAGCCAGAAGACGCCGAATATATATTCGCATTAAATGTAGTGGGTGGTGGCTTGCAACTGGAGTATATCAAGAACTTTGGCAGTAGTATGACATGAGGGATTGCAGTAGGCTTAAGGTCTCCGGCAACACAAAAAAATTTGTTCTTAGCAGAGGAAATATATTTATTTTCTTTCATGTCTTGTTCTCAGTATGAATGTACGGGAGCTCACTTTCGTGGTCATTTGTAAATGAAAATAGAATCTTAAAACGAAACCCCCATGACATATTTCTCTAAAACCGTGCATCATCAACTATTTGACTTTACGGTTGACTATGAAACAACGTATTACGGCTCATTTAGTAATGAAATTAAGCATTTCCTTATTAATTTTTTACCTTTGTAAAGAATTATCTATGGTCACTTGAGAGACAGGTTCGTGTATATTTTATTTCGCATTTTTTGTGTATATTTTATTATGTGACGCAATGAAAATAAATAACTTTAATTGAAAGTTATAAAATATAAAAAAATATTTAATTTTCCTTAATTACTCCTCAACCCATTGGTTTCATAAAACATTTCACTTTGTCTGAAATCTTTGAGCCCAAAAAGAAATTAACCTCACCCTATACTATCGTGGACTCAGCGATGGAAAGAGCTTGAACCGGCGAGACCAATTATAATTAATAAGTGTAAATTTATGGCATTAACTGTGATGTGAGGAATACTACTGAGAAGATTTTTTATCGTTTTTAATCCATGATATAAAGAACATAAATTAAAGCCTCAGGGGGAACAGCAAAGTTAAATATTATCATGTTTCCATCATTTTCCTAATAATAATTTGATTATGAATATCTACCTAAGATATCATTTTTAGTAACTAACACATCTTTTAAAGCATCAATCCCGCTATATTAATGGGTTGAAATAAAAAATATATACATAAATATTCTAGGTTACATCGGTTCCTAAACAAATCTGTAAGCGTAATAATAAATCCATATTCTTTTTTAAGTGAAGACTTCAAAAAAGCCTTTTCAAGAACGTTTTAAGAAGTAACAAGAAAAATTTTAAGCGTTATATAAGGGTACTAATTGAGACTAAATGTTCACCCGTCAACTGCTGGTGAGTTCCTAGTAATCATTTAATGCATAGTCTGTTATATACTTTTACGGAATGCGCAATTTCACTGTCCGAATGAATGACAATGAGGAGAATGCTACTTTTTAGGTTGCTAGGGATGCTTCACCCTCATATCTAGAAGTTTTGAGGAGGAACTTCAAGGGGGTTCCAGTGATTAAAAAGCTCCCACTTATCAGTTAGAGGTTTGGAAAAGGAGGGCTTAGTAAGAATAGAATTAAAAGAATCTGTACACAGTTAAAGGTGATCAGAATTAAATTATTACAAAATCAAAACACTGTGTATGGCTATGATTCAAAATTAAACTGATGATTGGAAATTTCCTACACAAACATTGTATTTTTAATGCGTGATGTCGTAACATTCCATGTCACGTTTCTTTGTCCAGGTCTGCGAAGAATCGTATAACTGTAGTTCATGCAGATAAAAACGACGACGCGAATGAATGACGATGAATCATTTATCATCATGCATTTATACTCTTGTTTTTAATGTCAATTTTTTTTTCTTTTATTCTAGGTAAGAACCTTAGTCACATCTCATGAGAATACAATCCTTCGGCTACCCGAATGAAATCCGTGAGTACATACATTCATCAATTTCCAAAGATTATTTCTTCAAGAGTCATCTTCTTAGAAACAATATTTTCCCAGATTATGCATGCAGAGTAGGGGTGTGATAGTCCAGTAGTTAAGACTTCTGGGGGGTCTCGTCGGAGGACCCGAGTTCGATTCCGGGTGACGCATCTTTGCACCCTCTCTTTCACCCAAGCTGTGTACCATTTTTTGGGTACCAAGTCATCATGGGAAGTCACAGGGAAAAGAACTGGCCCCCACTACCCTGATGTGTGAATTTCACACGCCCGCCGTTGGGCTTAGTACTGGGTGAGCTCTACCCTCGCCTACCAAAGCGAACCTCTGGTTGATTACTGTGATTGATTGATGCATGCGGAAAATATGCGAAAATGAAGAATTGGTTATTTTAGTGTGAGTTTTTAGGATGCAATGGTCATCTGTCCATCATATACCTACCCTAAACGGTAGATTATCGTGAGAATATACATGCAGAATTTTAAAGTGTTGTAACCTTAATCTCCACCTTACAATACTAGGTGCGCTTGCCTTTTTAGTCGTATTTCAGTTGATCGTGATCAACATTAGCATACAATGGTGTCAATGAGCTACAATTACGTACTTATTAAAAAATATATAAGAATTTATTTGTACCTTTTGGCAATGTTCCTTTTGCCAACGAAAAGCAAAGAAAATTTTATATGATGACTCCATTGCTTACATACTTTATCAAAAACTATTTTGTTCGCAGCACGTTACAATGACAGCAAGTTGTATAAACAAACTCTAAGGGTTGCAAAAATAGAAAAAAAATGTGCAAGCATTTGAATGCAATTGAACTCCAATAATAATTTTAAACTGCAAGGAAATGGAAGTTAGTAACACTATATTTTTTAGATCCTATATTTCACATTGTATGTGCAGTTTATGGGTTTCTTAGAACCATGATTCAAAATAAATGGAGTCATACCATTGATTTTTCTCAGCTTTTTAAAATGCGAGCCGGTAGCAATTGGAACTGAAGTATCACTTACATGCCATTGTCTTCAGAGTCTTTGGCATGATTTGTTAAATACTGCGAGCAAATGGATGAATCTTCCAAACTAACGCGCTGAAGAGAGCCATTTCTCCCGTTTTAGCGGAAGTGGATGACGAAATTGCCAGTGAATTCGTAAATAGCTGGCGACGGGAGAAACTAATATTCGTACTGCTTCCCACTTGCGAGGCCGGGGAGTTCGAGATGTACGGGAATGGGATAGAGCTTCCTTTCTCCATATTCAACAATCACGGTAGAGGCTAGGGGGTAAAAGACCTGTTTTGTATGTGACTTGTAGAAAGAGATAGTGAGAGATTTAGGGAACGTGGTGGTTGATATAAGCATTATGATAAAGTTGATTTTAAAATGCTCGGGGAGTTTTCGGAGAGAGTAAATTCTTATTTCCCGGAAATAAATCCATTTCGGCATATTTTTTGTTGCACAGTATTTAGTTCATTTATCAATGTGTTGATTTCATGTTTATGGTCATTAACAAATATTTGGACTTAATTTGTTCGTCTAACGCAATAAATTTCGAATCAATAGTTAGGCGTACTAGGGATTTTTTTTTGTCTGCAATGCACTTTAATTTTCCGTATTACTCAATTAAACATATTTTAAAATTGATTATGATTATATCAAATTCAACTTTGTCAAAATTGTGAAAAAATTAATTAAAAATGAATTTTTTAAATGTGTAGTGATAGGTTTTCTTTAAGCATTACTAATTTGAACGAACCTTTGAGGAGATTTTTAGAGGGCGTACGAATTGATTTTTCAACTTTCTTGATCCTGGGGTTTTAGAACTTCTGAGGCCCTGGTGTCTTTCTGATTTAAGAACCTGCATTATTTTACCGATTCATCAATGTTTTATGTGTTGGATTTCCTACCGAGTACGGATATAATTTCATTTAAGTACTTCTTATCAGCTCATGAGGACTGGTGACGGTGATTGGACCTCATTTATGAGCCCTACAGTCCTTTGAGCACCACAACCTGATAATAGAATATTTAACAAATTTATTGTCAGTGAAAAGGATATTTAATTAAGTTAGTAGTTAAAATAGTTAATATTATTAAAACTATGCTTAAGCATTTTGATTTCACATATGCTAATTCTTGATAATAGTAAAAAAACTTGCCAATACATATAAGATATATTTATGGTTGAAACTACAATATTTAAATACTTGAAGTGGAAACTGTTTCATCAATAGACTATTACAGAATTCCATAAGGATAAACATTGTTCACATTTGTAAATTTTTAAAAGGTAGAAATAAAAGTAAGGTTTGTGAGAAAGGGGAGGTAGTGACTTTATACTATACAAGTGATAAAGAACCAAATTATGCAAAAAATCGATTAAATTCTAGCCTCTTGAAAAACATGAAATGTGAAATATATATTGACGCAAAATTTTTATTTATTTTTAGTTAAATATTTTATATCATGATCATATGTTTGACAGTAAATGTACTTATTTCTGTAGGAGCATAGGTAAAGTGCTAAGATTAAATCATCGTAGATTGGATGAAGAATTGATAATACAATGGGTACTCAGTGTGCATCGCAATTATAAAAGTATGCTGTAGCCGTTTGAAAATAGATTTTTGATGAATTGTCATAATATTAGACGCTATATTTTATAAAAGTAATTGTTTTATTAATAGATTAGGTATCAGTATTCAGCTATTTTATGGCTAGCATTTTATCGTCACTGCCATCTAATTGGCTTGTTACGTGGCTCTAATTAAGTATTTATATTTACAAAACAATATTTCTATTTTAACATACATATTATTTAAATGATTACACTCGGATAACATGCAGATGCATGTTCTTCCAAGAAATAATTTAATTTATAGATTTTTTCGAATAGTATGTGCTTCAAAAATTTGATTCCGTTGAAATTTTGTTTCGATTATAGGAAAGTTTTCGATTATATATTTCAGGTTTCATTAGACCTTCATTTTTTGATTATATTTTAAAATAACCTAAATCTACTCCCTCTCTAAAATTTCTGCAAAAGATGACCGCTTGTTGAAACTCCTGCTTCACATCTAGAGTTAGTTGAGAGCCTTCGCCTACAAAATCTGCAGGCACATCTGTTGTACCGGAATCACGGGGCATTAAAAGCATGAATTAAACCACTGGATGGCATTTAAAAAAAGAGGGTCACTTATCCAATCTCAGGATTGCCTCACACCACCCATGGCGCCATACTTCGCCGCTTTCTTACACTCGAAAACGCCTCGCTTATTCAATTTTAATGATATTCGGTATTCGAACGGGTGTCTCGGGCGCGGGAAACCTCGTGCAACAACCGTTATGGTCCCTACTTTTTGCCTCAAGAGCGACGGGGAGGCAGAGGAAGGCATAAGCGGGAAGGGAAAATATGGATGGATGATTACGGAAAGAGAACGGGAGGCCTTAGGACAGAGCGCGTGGAGCGAGGGAGGAGGCTGGATTTGGCTACGGAAGGATCGCCCTATAGCTTTCCGGTGTCACCGGGAGTGCACAAATCCAAACACAAACGACCGCATACATCTCCCTCAAAACACAGGTCTGTGTCCCGAGGATGCATTTCCTCAAGCCATTTCCTCTCCTCCATTCTATTTTCAATCCTCATAATGGCTATTTCGGTATTCCATCTAAAACCCCCGCCCCGCCACAAACCCCGCTTTCAGTGAGAAGTACCCTGCGATGACCTGCCCTCGCATGTTATTTTTATTCCGTTATGTATTCATGCCCCCTTTTCCGCCCCGCAGTCGACCGAAGGCAACGTTTCGTCTCCCTCCACCTACCATCCTCTCCACTATTTCACGTCTCCTCTTGTTTTCATTTTGTTCTCACGGGGTATGTTTATTCGCCGCGAAATGCAATCCCCACCTCTGACTGCATAAAATCGATAAAATAGCCATCGAAATGACCTGCTGAACGTATTTCCAACGTTCATGTCCTCGCTACAGATATTATACAAGCAGGAATCCACGTAGAAAAAGTTTGAGAGAAAAATTGCAACAAATATTTTGAATATCTTGGTGTTATTATGATTTTTTTTCAATCTAAGTAGGGATTGTTTATAATATGTGATATTAACCATATAAGGTTAAAATTTACCCTTTACGAATTATGAAGTTTAACTTTTAATGTCAGATCCCTTATATTTTCTGAGAAAAATGGGAATAAGTGAAGCGGATTTTAAATTGTGCGCCTGAAGATGTCGCGACGCGACGAAACTCGGGTCGTGACTTATGAAGTAGATATATGTGGAAAACTAAGTTACGTGTTTTAATATGAAGAAATTCCCCATGGTGACGCCTGTTACCATTGATCTGATCAAATAAGCAAGTTCTTATTCAGCACAGTTATATCCATGTTCATACTGTACAAAAATCATTCCAAAATAAATAATGGTACATGTAGTAGTAACAAAAAATTGTCATTGGGAGAAAGTAGTTGAGAAAGTCGTTATCTAAAAAAAAATACGAATTCAACTCAGTCTTAGGCTAATAAATTCCGTTAGCATGATAATTTTTCAATAAAATTGAATACCTTTCAACACACATTTCCTCTTCTATTGTAAATTGACTGGTCTCTCCGGCACAGTTTCGAGGCAGCGCCTTACGGCGCTTTAAAGTGACCACGACGAAGAAAGTGATATAACATTATGCAAGGAACCGAGCAAGTTGTAACAAAGAATATAATCGTATGGGAGTAGGGTCTCGCCAAATAAATGTTATAAACTGTAAAGTATAAGGAAAAACGAGAAATAGATCTTGTCTCCTTGCAGGGCTTCTGGAAATAATGCCTTTTATAATGCTTTCATGCTCAGTGAACCCTCTGACTTGGTGCTTCGGATGTAGTATATAGCATTTGTAAAACAGTTTAAGTCAGAAAAACAGGTGGAAGAAGTGAAGGTATGCTAGTTTGAAAAAGTAATAATTTAATTTTTTTACGACGACAAATGTGCATGACATAATTCATTCATGACGTGTTCATTTCCCCGGTTGACTCTTTTTTTTGGGTCATCTTTACACCAGCTATAACACCGAAGAGTTACTCCCTCGATTTTTATAAAAATGGTTATCTAAAAATTTTATTCATAGTAAAAATATTCATAATATATTTCTTTCCTGCAGAAAAAGTAATTTTATGATCTATATTTTGAATTTTAATGCCTATTTGCAAGATAAAATCATTTTAAATTTTTTTTGCACTCAAAATTTATCAAAAACTGCACAAGGTTCAATTAGATACAATTTTAAAGGTACTGATGATGCTTTTTACTTAGATAAGAGGAAATAAACGTCTATAGGTCATAATCTAAAACTCGTGGTCATGTGCACAAATTAAGGCCAGGAAAGGCTGAGAAGTACGGAATATTAAAAACTTAATTTTCAAAGAAATTAGATTTTAGAAGTGATAAATTATTGGGTTAAACTAATGCCGGATATCAGTGACACGTGCATTTTGCGATACCTTATTGATCATTCAGAGAATCGGATTAAGTTTATATGAGGATTAAATACACATCATCGTGATTCAATTCTATACACAAGGTTATGTTGCTTCCGTACGCATGAACATAATTTCTAAAATTATCATTTCCAAATAATAAAATGGTTTAAAAAATACATTTCGTATCCACAACCACGTAATGATATCCAACGTACTTCTATTTTTTTCAACCATAATTATCAGCAGAATAGGTACAGATTTTATTACACTTAATAGTTACATCGACATTCTGCAATGAACTTAGTAGAGCTAATAAACCAAAATTCATGTAACGATCGATGGCTAAATTTACACATATAAAAAATAATTTAAAAAAATTAATTCTGTTTTCACGGGGGGTTATTTCTTCTACCTAAATGTTCTATATTTCGCCTATATTTCGTTACAAAGAAATTATAAATATGGCGGCTGGATATTACGGGTAGGCAGTTGTTAAATCTGTTTCCAGGTATAATTATAAATAGAACTGCTTTTTATGGTTATTTAACCTAAATCCTTTCGTTTTCCGAGTGAGTGTGAGTGACTGAGTCTACTGTGGAGTATTTTTATTAAAAAAAATTGCAATCCCTTCAAACAAAGCCAAAATGAGCACCATATGTGTGCAATTTTTGTATTTAGAGAATATAGGGAATCTCCCACATAGAGCAGCTTAAATTCTGTAACTAATATCCATTTCAGAGAATAGAACTATTATTTGACTCCATTGTTAAGAAACTTCATTACTCAAAGAAAAAGTTTAACAGAAATTACTGGGCTATTAGGAAGGAACAAAAAGTTTTCTTTATTAGCATATGACAAATGCAAATATAACTTTTTCTCTAAGTTGATAAAAACGCTGCCAAGGGAAGTTTGTGCTATTAAAGTATAGCCGTAATGCAGCAGTAATTATTGGTGATTATGGTTTTAACATACTTAAGTATTATAGCAACAACTTAAGTATTATAGATCATTATTATGTGTTATAATATTGAAATTGACATAAAAAAATAAATGCCATCCTTTATGATTTCTGCGGTGTTGGGTTTTTGATGGTATGGATTCTTGTCATCGGCAGGATACGAATCGAATTCTTGTCTTGGTTCTTTTGGACAAACTTTTCAAATTCCAACGTCACAATGCTTCAAAAAAAGATATTTTAAATGTAATGGTAGGTCGATAATACGTTTCAAAGTTATTGTTCTTGGTAGAGCATGTGAGTTCGTGCATTAGAATTTCACGTTGAAAAAAACATTTATTCTTGTACAGAATAAGCAAGTACCGGGTTTCTTTCCTAGCATTCATCTTTTCTTATTCCCTCCTTATGACCTAAATGCTACTTACTGTGCTTTGCATATGACCCAAGCACAAACACCACCACCCTCACAACATGCCTATGCCCAAATTTGGCCAACCAGCACGACGTTATTTTCCCCTGCATCCACATGCACACCTGTTATTGCCTGCTTTCTCCGGTATTTGGTTCCGAATTTCAACAAAATTCCGTATCCCTCTTCCGCACTCCGCTTATTCCGCTCCACGCACCCCAACCTTTCCCCTCCATCGTCCACATGACCTGAACGATAAGCTGTTTCTGGAGGCTCAAAATATTTTCCAGCTTCCCGATCAATCGGCTGGATCTAAATCCAATCAGCAAAGGACAGAAATGCATAATTTTTTCCTCTCTGACGCCTCTCGGAATCCCAGCCCGCTCCCCTGACTCCGCTTCCGAACCGTGGGTTTTTTCCCCGTTTCATTTCCTCCCTCCCCGCTACAACCCCCACCCTCCCTCTCTCACCCAACCCAGAATCAGCGACTCGTCCCTTTACCCATCCCCCGCATCAATATCCCTCCCTTCACTCTCCATTCCCCCTCTCCTCCGCTCCAATACCTATCCCTCCCCGAAACGCCCGTCGCTTCACGCCCACCCCTTGTGACAACCCTAGCCCCTCATGACTCAATCACCGAAAATTTTAATCCGGAATTTTTCGCAGGGGGGTGGAGATTCCTCCCCGATTCGGGTCCGCGGAGAAAATTTCCGCGCCCTCAACCGCGTCCTCCCTCCTGACTCTGATTTCTCCTACGCCCTTTCCGGCTCCTCTCAAGCCCATCTCCCGAATCCCATCCCCCTAACCTCTCTCTTTCCCTTCGCCGCAAAGGTCCACGCTTTCCCCGGGCCGTCACACCCTCTCACCCCCTACGCGGCGCCACGTCATCAGCAGAAATCATTCCTGATTCCTGTTTGTTTGCCTCTCCCCGAAAAAAAAACCGTTCGTTCTCCCGAGAAAGTGTGTGACCAAAATAACGAGGAGTTGTTAATTTCATAACCAACGGTTTCCTTGTGGGACGTGATTCAATTTTTTTCCTTCGCGCCCTTCGAGGTAAATAAACCATTATGATTGTGGAACAATTTACTCCTCAAATTAATTTTGCATTTCCATTGGGATTTAGGTTAAGGAACTTTGGATGCTGGTAATGCTGTACATATTTATTTGTATGTTGGTAATACGTTACTATATAAGTAGTGTCCTTCATCCTTATAGGAATTGTGCATCACGCTTTATTTTACCAAAATATCCCTTTTAATCATTACAATAGAAGTATTTGAACTTACGGCAGAAATATAAAATTAAGTTAGTGTACTTGGTTCACGTTTAATCATGAAATAATTTAAATTACTTTCCCTGTAAAACTTCAGTATACATGTACCATAATCTGGCATTTTCGTGTTGGAAAGGCTTTTCTTTCACACTTTCTTCAGCTGTGTTGTTTTCATGAAGTTTGACCTACTTCCAAAGTTATGCGGTGCATCAAATATGCCGATGCCTTATCCCCGATAAGACAAACTTATAATCTGTTTCTCTCCTTTGTGTTCGATAACACTTATGCAAAATTAAGTAAGTTCATAAGTAAGTTTATCAGTTGGTTTTCTAGTGGGATGGTAAAAAAGTAAATCTTGAAAAGCTTCACATTCTTAGACTAGTGGATATCGCAGTTTATTTATTGTTAGAAAAGGCATCATATATTGTATTATTACGTATTTTTAATAATCTGTGGGTTTTTGTTAGATATTGGTGTAGATATAAATGTTTATAGTTTAATCATATAAATATTGCATGCATTATAATATAGTTTAATCATAATTTATTCCATGCGCACGGAATAGATTCATCTCATTATTATAAAATTAAAGTTTGGCGCATGGAGGTACCCCCAACTTTGTACTTGGTAATGTATTCCTATTTTGAAAATATTAATAGAGTTAAAGATAGTGTTCCATACGGGTTTCTCGGATTGACTCGATATTTACCATTCTATGTATCACGAAACCATGTATTACTTTCCTCTTCCCTTATATTGGAAAAATGAAAAATCAATTATCCGACAACAACTGTTTTTCGAGACGATCATGTAAGAATAAACGCGATATCTTTTGAAATCCCGAATGTCAACCTGCCAGTCAATTTTTCATTTATAACCTAGCTAAAGAGTGGCTTGAAGATATTTACTACATTCCTGGGATACAATCCTCTACAAAATTGTAGCCTTAAAGAAACGTAAGACAGAGGAGATTTTTTTAAATCTATTCCTTAAGATAAATGTATAGCTAAAAAAGCCGGAATCACAATCTCACCTGTGATTGAGCAGGATGAAAACAACACTTCAGCAGTGAAAATTTTAACATTTTGTAGTTTACTGAAATAAGTCAAGTTTTTGACTTGAGATCAATATTTACAATCCTCAACTG